>JAHWFP010082478.1:170107-190750 GCA_023313725.1 Lithobius niger
TTTCAGTAGTATTTTAGCTATCAAGCTGGGTCACAACTTAACTGATCTGGTGGGGTATACATCACAGGGCGGTGGTGATTTTGGCGGTCACTTTTTCCAGATATCCGTGCCTACCAGCCTTCCACTACTCCAATCCCTCTTCTCATTCCTGCCTTTCTCTCGTTTTAAGTTAATCTGCTTAGAATTTGTGTAGTTTCTGAACTATGTTACCAGTTATACAAATAGTTTCAAGAACGGAGTTCAAAGAGAAGGGGATAGTTCTGAAATATCTGTTTTAACAAATACTAGTGTCACAACCCTTTCACTACGGTCCACTCAACCAATTACGTCATAACGATGATTTACAAAAGTTTGTTCTACTTCGCAGAATCCTCCTCACTGTGTTACCAATAGGATGTAGCCTTATACATTTGATACCGCAGAACACGGCGTTCTTATTGACAACCTCTGTTTTCGTAGAGTTAGTTTAGAGAGGGTAAAATGGATCAAAGCATTCCTGTATGTCAATGGTATGCAGTCTGCCTGGTTGCCAGGTACATCAGGAGTACCGCAGGGATCGGTCCTTGGGCCAAAGCTGTTTTCCCTGTACACTACCGAATTTCATCATGCTGTGAAGAATGACTGCTGGAAGTTTGCAGATGATGTGAAATGATCTGCCTTGACGAATGATCTAGAAAAAAGTACTGAATTTCAAGGGGACATTAACAATCTTCAGTCGTGGTACGACAGTCACGATATGCGACTGCAACCACAGAAGAGTGGAATAAAGCATCATTGTTCAAAGAACATTGAAGAAATTATTTCCTTGATGGTATGAAACTCCAACATTTTGATAGTATCCCAGACCTTTGTGTTATTATTGAAGGTAACCTTTCAGTCAGCTGACAATGCACTTCTGCTACTGCAAGAGCTAAAAGAATGGCTGGGTTTTTTCCTTGGCATCTTCCAAAGCTTAATCCAAATGAGTTTTCCCAGGTTCACAAGCCCCTTATCAGACCACTTTCTGAGTTCTCTGGTGTGGCCTGGGACCCATGGCTGAAGAAAGACATCAACTTGTTGGAAGGGGCTCAGAGGTTATCCTCTCGCTTGCTTACGAGAGACAGGTTCACATACAGAGATAGCCAAGCTTCCCACTCTTGAACAGAGGAGAGAGAGGGGCCAACTTATCGACTGTTTCAAGATTATGAGAGGACAATACAATATCAATTCTTTAGAATTCTTTAGGCCCGCTACTATACTACCGATCTTCGGGGAGGAAACTCCTTGAAGATCCAGAAGCTCCATGCAAGACTCGAAGTAACAAAGAACTTCTTTTCTGTGCGTGTTATCAATGAATGGAATGCTCTTCCCGATGAGGTGTATTTGGCAACCATCACAGACAAGTTTAAGGCAGCCCTTGACAAACATATGCACTACCTGTAATCCTCCTGCACCCCCCCCCCCCTTTCTTTTTCTCTTCAGCCTCAAGTCTCTGGCTTTGCTGTTTCCCCAGTATTAAACTAAACTAACTAAACTTACATACAGCACATTTGAGCCTACGACTGTGCGTTCAATTACACCTTAATTTATGCAAAAACTTAGTCACTTCCGGTTGCTTCCTCCCTCTCTATTAGGGTGGAGTGTCGAAACCTTTTTTGGAGTTTCTCATTGGCAGGGTGTGGAAAACTTTCTCTTGGACATGACTATCACACACACAAATTTTCATCACTCTGGAATTTATGTCTTGAGGTACCCCAAGGGCCTTCAAGTTTAACATTGTATGGCAGGCGAAACGGCATAAAAGGCAAAAATGATGATTTGAGTGGTTTTAAATTTAATTTTAACATTATCTCATTTGAAACACTTGGAGACTAAGAAAGGTAGCCGTAATTGCCAAAAACATTTTCTGCGCAATAGTATAAGTTGTAGTTAGGAGCCAAAATAGCCTACAAGGCCATTTTGTCCAATTTTGGATGCTAAATTATTCCCACAGTTTTTAAGAAAAATAAAATTCTGTGTAACTACGGAATACTAACATAGTTTCTGAGAGATTCAAATGAGATAATGTTAAAAATTACATTTTAAAACAGTCAAATCATCATTTTTTCCTGTTTGCTTCCTGTTTGCCATTCCATCCATTGCCGTACAATGTTAAATTTGAAGGCCCTTGGGTCACCTCAAGACATGAACCAAGAGTGATGAATATTTTTGGGTGTGATAGTGATGCCCAAGAGCAACTTTTCCACACCCTACCAATGAGGAATTACAAAAAAGGTTCTACACTACTCCACGCTAGCGTCTATACACCACTGTTGTTTTGCTGCGGTACGAGCTGGATCGTGTTGAATTTGCTGTTAACACAATTATTTTTCGTCATTGGTTTATGTGTAAAGTATGTCGAAAGATGATAAATGCCCGACAACATAACATAACAAGGTCTGTTTGGATTAGCGTTCCCCGGAGGCGATGGCAAATTCAAAGGTGGTTGAGTGAGAACAAAGCCAAACTGTAAGTATATTTTCAAGTTGAGTAAAGACGGCTGCGCGATGAGGCGTAATGCTGGTGTGTGTACGGACCTGCTATTCCGTGTGAAAATGTGGCCGAGTCTATTTCGTCATTACCTAAACTTTAGGGGGAAGAAACTCAGGCCGTATTTAAAAGTGCTTTTGATTTGGGTCGGTCTCGTAATAATAGTGGCGACACGGAGGAATGGTGTCAAGACGGGACTGAATATGTGCGCTACTGGCCTTGGACGGAGCCAAGGGTTGAAGCTTGCAGATACATAGTTGCCACGTGCTATGAGTACTGACGGCTATGATGACAATGATGGATTTGATGGTTATATTAGTTATGATTGTGTTAGCCTTGGTGGTCCGGTGAATATGTGATTCATGAGAATGATATGGGTGCAAATCAGCCGAAGCGGCAGAGGCCGAGCTGTAAGAGTAATCCGATTAAAATTCCTGGGACTACAAATTTACCAGGTCCATAGGCGATATTGACAAAACACCTGGTGTGGATATAGAGGATAAGATTTTGGTGGAAATGCCACAAGGCATTGTGTCTATCTGTGGCAGAGAGAGAGAGTCAGTTGGTGACATTCTTGGTGGATGCTTCGTTACGACGGAATTTGTCCCTCCCCGTGTCCCTGCTCTTCCCCATTATGGTGATAAAAACTCGATAATAGAGACTGTTGACGTGACGATGGCGTCAGGCGTTGTGCTGTAGAGGCAGTAGACTTTGACAGGTCACTGCAGTTGCAGTTGTCGAAGATTATTTTGATGCGACAACTTTGCAGATAAGAGTATTATTAATGAATGAGACACACAGAGAGCGGCTGAAATTTGCCTTCGCTGCAGAGTTCCACCTGGAACTAGTGGCTCGAGCGTCGCCTCTCTGTGAAATGTTTGATGTACCCCTCCAAGATTTGTTAAAGTGGGCCCCACAGGAGGTTGAGGCAACTGCAGGCCAGCACCCAGACGTCGCTTGCCAGTGGGACGTGGTGTTCCTGCTCGGCAGGTCAGGGTCTGGTGGCATCGGCGGCGTGGTTCGTTTTTTTGGTGCTGAACACGCAGGGAACGCAAGGTGATGGACTGGGCACAGCGTAGGCCCGTGGTCTGACGGCCTTGGTTGTTTTGTTTCCTTGTGGGCAGGGGCAGGGTGCACAGCTTGTCCGCAGTAGCTTTGGACATTGTGAACTCGTACTTAAACGCCTTCAACTTGTAGGAGGTATGATTCTCGGTAGACACATTTGGTGAACTGGTGCGTTGGATTAGGTGTGCCTTTAGTGTTGGCGCCGATGTATATGTGCGTGAATTCCTAGGTGGACTTGTTTTCAAGTGGGTTGTTAGACCGCAGCATTTTAGGCCTTTCCACTATTTTCAAGTTTTATGGAGAATGGGACCATTCTACGGTGTCACGGCACCCTCTGGTGCAGCGCTTCGTGTATGGGTTGTTCCATAGGCGGCCAACGAGACCCAAGTTTGTAGTAATTTGGGATTTGCCTTAGTCGCAAATTATTTAAAACAACATTCAGTCTGCCTCATAACAGCCACTCGCAGTCATGTGTCCGCGAGCGGCCATCGCGAGATTCAGTGTAGTAATACTATATCTTCTCATGATCATATGAACGGCAACTGGTCTAGCAGACGAATTGCGGGTCACGTGACAGCATTGACGCAAAAACTGTCAGCACAACCGGAAACAATGAAACGTTATGGTTATTGTAGGGACGCAGTAAATAAATTATAAAAGTTTCCAATATTCAACAGAAAATCTCCTAGACGCCACATTTTAAAACGGATTTTTAGCTAGGGATTGATAACGGTAGGTAAATGAAACTTTGGGGCCATACTTGATGTGGAGGATCGAGAAAAATGACGATGGGAGGAATGTCCTTTTAAGAAAGTTGTATCCATCCTAGTGTCTGACTTAAAGCAATTTGCCTAAGGTGCTAATGTTATTGTGGGAAACTTGGTCAGCAAGTTAGCCCGGCTGGATTTGCTATGGTGTGATGTTTCACAGGCTGAGGCAGCTTTTGTTGTGCGAGACCATAAAACTAGCCTGAGTGGTGCGCTCTTTTTGCTGCTGCATCTGCTGCTGCATGAGGACAGGTCGTTAGATGTTGTGCACTACGTGGCTTCTTACATCCGTAGGACGGAGAAGTTGAAAGACCAGGGTTTTTTTTTAGTCATCTGGGAGTAGGCCAAGTGCTGTTTTCTCTCTTATGTGGTTTTGTGACGCGTTGAAGACTGCTAGTGTGGACATGGGGCTTTTCCGAGCTCACTTGGTAGGATCGACGGCTGTGGGGTGTAGGATTTCCACATTACAAATCATGGCAGCGAAGCTAATCCTCCTTGACGGTGTTCGCCACCCATTACCAGCAAAAATTAGTGTCTGTTTCAGCGGGTTCTGTACTGCAGTGGCTGCAGATGCTGGGCCGTATCTGACTTTCTGGTGGGTTGGATGGCAGCGACAAGTTTCCGTATCTCTCCCATTTTGGTAACACAGTCAAGAGGATTCTGTTAAGTAGAAATGAACATTCTACCAGAGAACTTGTTCTCGCAGGGAATCGAAGTTCTCTAGAGTAGAATCCGACAAAGCTGTGTCGCTTCGAATTGCCACCCACAGCCAGCCACAAAAAGCAGTGGTGCATAGACGTGATGTGGAGTGGGAAGAAGTGACTGGAAGTGACGCAAGTTCTGCATAAATGAAGGTATAATTGTACACAAAGTAGTAGGCTCAAATGTTCTGTATGCAAGCGATACATCCTATTTTAATAACAGTTTCGTCAGATTCTATTTGGAGAACATTGATTCTCCTGTGAGAACAAGTGCTACGTAAAATCTTTAATTTTTTTATTTAATTTTTTGCGTCACTGGAAACGATACAAAATTGCTTAATTCTTATTAACTTCTTTGGTTATTAAAATAGCAAACAAGTGATTGGGATTTTTTGGGGGGTGAACCACTATTTGTTTTAATTAGAAAATGTTTATTCATTTATAATTATAACAAACAGCTGAGATCAAAAACAGTAATTCGTAAAAATAAAAATATTAAAGGTGCATACATTAAGGGTGGAATGTTATGGCATGCACAATTTTCAAGATTATCAAGGGAGCATATCTCCCTTCCGTGCTGCTACTTTCCAAAAATCCTTTGTAAAAATCCGTTTACAATGTTTTCACTTCAAGGGGCATCATGTAGCTGATACACCTTTTTGCCGTACGCTTTGTTGCTTTCAGAAGAAGAACTGGATTCTTCGAAAATTCAAGGACTAGAAACTACAAGGGCGGACTAGAAACTAGTCTAAATTGGTTGTGATAGTGTTAAAATTGTTTCTGTGGTAAAAAGTAAAATTCTTCAAAAAGGGGCATTTGAAATTCAATGTCGCATGGTGACGTGAACGTATATACACCAAATTGATGCTCATTAACCCAAATCAGCGTCTCCACGATGCCATCAGATCTCCCAGCATGCTATCAAGCTCTTCCTTGTAGAAAGAATTATGGAGTTTCATCACGTGCTTAACCGACTATAGTTTGTTCCACATTATGTTATCAGAAAACTAACTGGATGACGACACGTTTCCTTGCACTAAGAATGTAGACTCAACACACTTGTAGACTCAACAAAGTTACTGTTAGAGTTTACGAATGGGATGTTTATGGATTTTTTGGACTCGTAGTGGAAGAAAACGTGGCGTCACACAGTCAGTTTTCTGAAAACATAATGTGGAACAAAGTATAGAGACACCCTTGAATGCCATCAAAGCGAAACGCAACAATGCCTTACAGGTTTCTCACCTACAAGAGTTGTATTTGCAATTCCAAGCTAAGGTCGCAGTGGTGGGGAATGCCTTGAAATTGAAGCATTAGAAGGAATTCACTGTCATATTGCACGCATTTGTTTGGACCTAACAAGAACCTGTTTCCGAAGTTTTTTGTCCTAACCGAAACTGAAACATCCAACGTTGCAGAAAAGCCCATCATTGTTGATGCAGCCCATTACTAAGGCTGACAGATCTGAGGGTGCTTTGAATGGAAACTTTCCGGCACCCTCCACGGGACCCATCTCCTCTCCCCCGTCCCCTCACCTCTTGCTAGACTAGTGTGTGAAAAACTTCAGATTGAGAGGATAATCAGTGGCCACATCACCTTCCATTTCGGGCACAGGTTGCGAAAGAAGACTGGGAGAAGCAGGTAAAGTTGATGACGAGTGTAAATCGATAGATTCACGAGGGCTCGGAACTGGGCTTTGAGATGTGGGCAAGATAGGAGAGACAGGAGCAGAGGCACTCATTTTCCACCTATTATCGCTAGTTTTCGAACCGAGAATGAACAATCGTTTCAAATGTCCCGCTTCCTTGTTCATTGCAAACAATACAACTGACGAGAGCTACTAGCTGGCTAGCACGTAATGTCCTAAGACTGTAATGCATTGTGATTGGCCCTGCCTCACTCATAAAGGCAGGGCCAATCGCCATGCATTACAGTCTAAGGACATTGAGCGCTAGCCTACGGTCATGCATCGGCTCCTGCTGCGACGGACAGGATAGAGTCAGCCCTCCCCTCTCTTTTCTGACTAACCCGACTCTGCAAATGTTTTTACACAGAGTTTTTAATTTACATGATTTGACTTCAAACCGCCAGAACTTCAGAACTTGCAGATAGCCGGAGCCCGACAAAAATGCGTCTTGGACAAGTCAAAGTTCACAAAGAGAGCTATCCATTTTGCATCATAACCGCAATCTAGGTAGACCCGGTTTAAAGGTGGACTTGTTTCTAGCGCCAATGTACTGTCACTAATACCCAGCGTGTCATCAACATTGTCCAAGCCATTAATCTTGCGGAAGGAGAAATAGTGGCATCATATGACGCCGTTTTCCTCTTCCCCAGCCTCTCTCATTGCTGTATGCTCCGTAAATTTTGTGGAGCAGCTAGAAGACAAGAGTATCGCCAAAAAGACCTACGCACTAGACAGAAGGATACTTACCTTGTTGTTGGCGAACATTTATATCTCTTTTTATTTTTAACCAGGACTATTGGTAAACCAAGCATAGGGTACCCCCATGGCGTACTTCTGTTCGCCAAAACTCGCTGAAATTGTTTATAATTTTTGGATGAACAAGTGGTATCGCAATACCCATCCTCAAAATCTGGAAGAGGTACTGAGGTATTGATGATGTATTCATTGCCACCACACCAAAGATGGTAGAAGCTCTCAACCAGACCCTGGATTCCTGGAATGAAGATCCTTCATTCACCTGTGAAAGACAAAGTCGAGGGGGGGGGGGGGGGGCACTCTGCCATTTTTGGACATCTCCATCTCCTGAACCACCGATGGAACCACTTTAAGAAGCCCAGCCGAACTGACCGAGTAATCAACTCATCTCTTAGCACTAAACTATTGATACTGTAGTATGAGGGGCCAGATGACATTCATAAGGGGTGCCCCCCCCCCCAGAGAGAGTATTTTTTAATGGCCAAAGATTTGAGTGCTCTTAAAAGGGCCTCATGAGCAGTTTTCGAATGCAGTAAGACGTAAGTATTCTGCCGAGTGATTTTGTGCTCATTTCTCTTGCGGTGTGGTGCCACCACATTAAACCTCTCTCCCCCTTATCTGCTCTCTGATTCTATCTTTAAGACAATGCTTTGTCCCGCCAATGTAAACATAGTTCCATTTCGCAATTTAATGTGGGGACTGGGGAAAAGGGATAGGGCCGTAACCCAATGTACCTACCATATACACATAAATAAACTACTGGTTCTAGAAAAGTAAAAAAATATTGTATTAATATTTTTTTTACAATCATAAACCAAACATTACCATGGTACCAGGTACTTTACTCAGCACTGGTAGTTACTAACATATACAGTATTGTTATAAATAATTTTTTTTCTAATTTGTTGCTGGAGCAACAGGACTGGCAAGGACCCAGGGGGTCACTGACTGCCAGCCTAAAAAAGGGACGGAAGTAAATATATAACAATAAAAAGCAAAAGGGGAAGGTGTGACAAAGAGGAATGAATGGAATTATTATTGTTAAGGATGTGCGGGGAAATAACTACAAACATATAATTTAAAAGGTTTGTATGATTTTGCTCTTTCTGTATTTGGGTTCACATAAAAGAATGGTCTTAAAATGGTGTTAGTATTATGTTTGGATTTAAGAAAATCTGAACGTAATACACACAAAGCTATCGGCATTGTCAATGCTTACTTATTCAAGAGAAAAAAAAAGTAAAAAATTATAGTTGTTGAAACTGTTAATTCAAAAACTTTCAATACAGTTATGCACTGCGCAAGTTTGTCCCCAATTTGGGCAAAATGGAATTAGATCCAGCCCTAATCATATCTGACACTTATAAGAGGCGTGATAGGAAGTTGACTTTTTTGAGAAAACCTGTCTCTTGTAAAGCATGTTAATAACTTCTCTTGGTTTATTTTTTCTCAGACTTTTATTTACAACGATTTGTATTTCTACAATATTAAGAAAAATGAATGGACACGATTAGAAGTTCCGAATCCCCCACCGGCACGATGTGCACATCAGGTCAGTGCCCAACATCCACACTTGTATTACGCTGTTGCCGTTGAGTCATTTCTTCTAGACATATGATTTTATAATTTCTTGGCCCAGAGCAGCGTACAAGATAGCACAAAATTTGCTTAGTTGATAGTGAGCAATAGTTTGAGTGCTTTATTATAGAGGTTCTTCCAAAACGGCACACACGTGTACAAACCATACACACGCTGCTGAAGAGAGTTCGGTTCCTTCAATGTAAAGAAACTTTAACAGAATGTTCCAAAAGTGTCTGATGAGAGAAATGGCGTCACGTTTCAACGCGACTGATGGCTCCATCCAGAGTTAGTCGATGATTTATCCAGAATCAGTCGATAAACTGTGCTGCACGCATGCTCACCATTCCGTAAAAATCAACTTCCTTTGCGAGCTGCTGCGATGGTTCGATCTTACAATCCCTCAGTCGCGTCTTCAAGATGATGTCACTTCCGTTGAACGGATATGTTTTGAACGAAAGGTGAAAAAAGTAAGTTTACATATAGGAACTGCTATGTAATAAATGTGTACAAGCAAGGATTAAAGTAGTTCGTTGGACTTTTAACTCTCGTTTTGCCGTTGAATTGCTGTATTATAGCTGTGTCGAGTGTTCTGTGTTTTGGCATTACCAAACTGTGTGCAGCAGCGGGCTTTTTTTTTGCACGTCTGTGGTGTTTTGGAAGAAGCTGATAGTCAGTATTAACTGATGTATCTTTGAATTGGTTATGGCTTTTCATGTACAAGCACAAATTCACCCTTAGTTCGTATTTATTTTATTAATTCATTACATAGGACTAATATTAGATGTATTTGTGATAAATGCAATAAAGGTATGGATAAGCTTAGATGAGTTGGGACTGACCACATCTAGAAGGCGCCAGGGGTTCAACTTGTGATTTTCTGATCCTTCCATGCCGCAGAGAAATAATGACTTGCGATATTTGGCCTAGTTTCACTTCGTAGATCATAAGGATGTGTACGACTCGATAAATTTGAGCCAAACCAAATATGCAATTTGTATTCTAACTCAGTTCATTGCTTGTATCCCTACTCAAAAACTCGGTCCTGGTGAAAACGCAGTACGGCTTTCCAGTGCACCAAATTCAACGAGAACTTTCCAGTTATGTAGTTTAAAGCCGTAGCTCAAACCGTAAACCGTATAATAAATAATAAAATGTTTACCACATCCGTGGAAGGGTGACAGAAGGGGGTGGACCCACTAACACTGTTCCTTGAAAGCGTTAAAAAAAAAAAAAACCTTTTACTGGACTAACTAAACCGGGCGCTTCAAAAACCTGTCAAGTTGTTCCTTGCGAATGAGTCGACAAAACCCGGATATGGTAGCAGAACTCAGTCTCCTCGCTAAGACTGTTCCAGATAGGGACAACCCGGACTGAGAAAAAGTTCTGACGACAGTCCAAATGTGTAATGGGGAAAGCTAGCTTCTAATTATGTCCTCAGGTCCACATCGATCGGGGTGCAGGATCAAAAAAGGGGAGGTCAACCTTAATAAGTCCCCTAAGGATCTTATATACTAAAATTAGATCAAACCTCAACCTATGGAGTTCCAACAGCTCCAGGCCTGATTTTTTCAGGCGCTCGCCGTAGTCCAAGTTCCTGAATCCTGGCAGGTTTTTCGTAAACCTGCGCTGAATTTCTCGATGAGATCAATGTCTCCAACCAAGAAAGGGGACCAAACCGGGGTGGCGTATTCAAGGATAGGCCGCACGAAAACCTTGAATGCCCAGACCTTAGTTAGGACATCACCAGAAATAAAACAGCGATGTACAATGGCCGATCTAGAATATGCAGAAGCACAGATTTTCCTGCAATGGAGGAATGATTTAAGATTGCTAGAAAACCAAATACCAAGATCACACACTTCAGAAGATGAGGGAAGTGGTAGCTGGTCAAGAAAATACCGATTACATTTATTTTTATTTCCAACATGGAAAATACAGCACTTCTGAGCTGAAAGTGGGAGTTGCCATATCCAGGACCATTGAAGACCTGGGATTCCAGGACAGGGGAGCAGGACGCGGAGAGCAACTCAGTTCCAATCTTCAAATCATCAGCGAATTTAAAGCCAAAACAATCGTCATTAGGAAACTGCAGGTCGTTGATGTAAATTAAAAAAAGTAGAGGTTCCAAGACAGACCCCTGAGGGACACCACAAGGTACCCGTACCAAGGAAGAAACTGAATTCTCAACAAACACCCTCTGAGAGCGGGTTGCCAAAAAAGCAGCAAGCCAAGACTTAAGGTCCCCAGTAATACCACAGGCATTCATCTTAAGGAGCAACTTACGATGCATGACCGATTCAAAGGCTTTTTTAAAATCAAAGTATACTGTGTCGCATGGGACTCCTTCGTCAAGGGCACTGGTCCATCTGTCAAGTACAGCGAGCAATTGGTGGGTAGAAGATCTAGATGGGAGGAAACCAAATTAGCCCAGAGTAATTACGTTGTTCATTTCGAAGAATGGAATCAATATGTCTCTTAGCAAGGATTCCATAACCTTGCATGCAACACATGTCAGAGCTATTGGCCTATAGTTGAGAGGGTCAGAGGAAGAGCCCTTCTTAAAAACAGGAATGACGTTTGCAGTGCACCAAGCCTTTGGCAGTCTTTCCTCGGTGTAGGAACATGAAAAAAGCCTGGAGAGGGGGACACAGATCTCCCCCGCCAATTCTCGAAACAGGAGGTAAGAGAAACCATCAGGACTGCAAGACTTACTTGGTTTAAGTTTTTTTAAAGTCCGAAAGACCAGATCCGCGGTGAAGGATGCCTGAGGACATGAAATAGAATGATCTGGAAGCTGGTGACAAGGACTGAGAGGGTTACCATCATCGAGTATAATGTTTGATGCAAAGGTATCACAGAGAAGCTGTGCCTTTCTTTGGGAATCAGTAATGAAGGATGATCCTGATTTAAGGGGTGGCAACTTGGAATCTTAGAGTTTAATTTCCGATAAAGTTTAAATAATGATGCCTGGTTGCCCTCTCGTATTGTAGCCACCTCCTGGTACTTGTGCCATGCTTCAACTGAGTCCAAATACTTTTTGCAAGCATCGCAATAGGCAGTAACTGTTTCCGAGTTCCTACAGGACTTAAGCCGATGCCAGCATTTCAGCTTCAGTTTACCGAGCTTAACAATGTGGCATGGTAAAACACCTTCCCTCTTGGTACGTGGTCGAGGGGGGTCACGGCTAAGCTCGATGTGGCCAGCGAGAACCTGCTGAAAACATGACCAAGCCTGCTCAATGGACGGAAGAACATCAAAAATAAGTGCATCCCAATCTACATGTAAAAGAGAACTCCTTAACTGGAAAGATGTTCCCCTTAACTGGATCAGAGGTTTGTAGAGGCGATCCCTCGAAACCAGTGAAAGACAAATTTACTGAAAAACAAATCAAACAGTGGTCGCTGCTTCCAAAATCTGGTCCAACCCAGAGGTCGTAAACAAGACGCTCGTCATCTGTAAAAATGAGGTCAAGAATGTTATCCCCCCTTGTGGGCCTGTCCATCAATTGGTTTAAGCCAAGAGGTGATATTAAGTCCAGAAAATACGCATGATGGCGATCCCAAGCGCAATGTCGATTCCAATCAACAGTAGACAGATTGAAGTGGCCCAGTACTATGTTTGAATGACCAGGGTTAATTGCCTCCACAATGAATTCGCACACGTTTAGGATATCACAATCCCGATAACTGTTTGGGAGATAGCCCAGGACGAAGGTGGTGAGATACGTAGGTAAGGAAACAGCCAGACTTTCTGGAATTACTGAAGATTTCACCAGAACAAGAGGTAAATCCACCCTATGCAAAATAATAAGACCATCCCCCCTGCCACCCCTATCACGCCGCAGTATAGAATAGGAGTGCTGATCAACAAGCGTACCGTCAGTAATTCTTTCGGTAAGCCACGACTCCACAACAAAAATAATGTCAAAGGTATTACGTTTAACAAGATCTCTAAAGCAGCCAAGGTTACGGATAACACTACGTGAGTTTAATAAGGTACATAACAAAGTGGTTCCAGATGATGGCTGACTAATGCCCATGTTGGGGGTATCCCCAGTTAAAACTGATGGTTTTCCAAAGGTATGTGCAATTTCAACAGCTCTAGCTGAAGTCTAGCTTTGCCCTTGGCAGTTAGGTGAGTCAAGTCTCTAGCCATGAGTATGGTCATTTCAGATATTATTGTCTATTGACACAAAAGAAAAGTTCAAATCCACACACAGTTTACGGAGTAGTGAGTTTGCGTGGGCAATCCTTTTATCCAAATTGATGTCTCGCTTGCTGAATCTCGGTAGAATACCAATAATGGTGATTTTAGCCAGTGGGTGTTTGGCACGGAAAGAAACAATGAAGTCATGGATGGCTAGCACAATCCGATTAGGGGATTCTTCAGCAATACCGTTAGATCCTGCACAGATGACAAGCGTATCAGGAGGATTACTGTCTTCTAGTACAAGATGTAGTTTAGTAACGAGCTGCTTAGCTTTAAGGCCAGGGAATGTCCACGTTTTGGATTTTGGGTGACAACCTCCTCTCAGGTAACGAACGTGCGAGTCCCCTACAATCATTGTATGTGCGGTCCATTTTGGTGTCAACATCTTGATCTCATTGGAACAGGCCTTATCCTCTGCTGGTTGTTTTTTTCCTCCAGGTTTTCTGGTAAGAATAGCGTTCTCTTTGACTTTGTTCTGGGCCTCACAAACAGCATTAATGTGGTTCAAAGTGTAAGGTGGCTCATTACTCGTGGTATGGGGATTCTTTTCTACGATATTTTGTGCTGTTGCCGTATGTGCCTTTATCTTATTATGACGATTCCTCCCCCGTCTTACGGTAATATTCTTGTGGAGTGTAGTCATATCTGGTGGTGGATGGGCCCCATTGTGCTGTAAATCGTCCCCGTGTGTGTTTAGGTGAGCTGACAAAATCTCTAAATTACCTATGCCGGAGGATTTAAACTTAACTAAGAGATCAGTACATCCAGTATCAGCTCTAGTGGATTCCGTGTCTGGGCACTTTCTTCCGAACCGATCTTTACACTCAGCATTCTTTTCCGCGACATCATTGTTCAGCTGTCGATAAAAGTCAGTCATCCTGGATTCTATTTTTGGATAAGGATCATTAGTAAGCTGCTCAAGAAGCTGACTCTGTTTTTCAAAAAAAACTGGAAGTCCACTGCTCGAACATAACTTTAAAAACGTCAAAGCGGGTATTCAGCTCGTTCGTGATTAATGGATTAATTGCCGACATTTTTGAATTTATGTCGTCCCAGTCAATGTCCTTTTCAAGTCGGAGTTCATCAAGTCTGTTTAAAAGCTTAATTGACAAATCGTGCAAGGCCGGGAGATCAAGATTTTCTTTAGTTGGTCTTTGCTTATGTGAGTATTCAAGAGGGGTACTCTGGTATGGTGCGTTTGTGTTGGATGGCGTCTGCACGGTATCAAAAAAAAGGGTGCAGCGTCGATCTTCATTGTAGTGGCTTCCAGACTCAGGGCGCAGCCTCCCTCTGTCCTCGGCGCTTACAGGCTTTAGAAAAAAAATTTTCCATAATACAACAATTAAAAAGATGGCACTTAAAAAGCAGGCGAATTTCCTTCAGCAATCGTCAGCAGGCTTGCAACACCAGGACAAATGAAGTAGATGAAAAAAGAGAAGGAAAAAAAAAAGTCACAGTCGGGATTCGAACTCGCAATGTACCAACAAATCGAACATAAAACGATCAGAATCCAAAGATACGATGCACAAACACACGCACAAAAGCAAAAACAAAGCACCTACACGCTCTCACATCACCAAATCATGGTCAAGAGGCATTCACAGACGAACAAACACTCACCCCAGGCAGTGAGCACATGCACAACCGGAACGTCGAGGCAATTTGCAGGAGCAAAATGCGTGAACTTTTGTTTCGAACCTGGCAAAATTATCGCCGTATTCAAGTTTTATTCTTAAAACCGAAAAACCGTTTGTGCACAAGGACCCACTCAGTTTCATATGCGTAACGCTCAAATTAAGAACCGGAAATACTCAATCGTGTTTCGTAACTTTTCAATTAGCTGTATGATGAAAAGATGTTAATTTTTGTCCACCTGTCTTCATCAGGCTGTCACTACTGTTTACATCATTGTTTCTGCTCTTGCAATTTTCATTAGCAGACGATACCGCATGCCACAGTAGGGTTCGGTACCAACCTGTGGCGGTGGCGGCGGCTGCTGCTAACGAAAATAGCAAGTGCAGAAACAATGATGTAAACAGTAAGAAGCACTTATTGTGAGAGCCTGACGGTGATAGGACTGAAATTAACATCTTTTCGTCATACAACCTGAAGAAAATTTACGAAATGCGATTGAGTATTTCCTCTTTTTAATTTGAGCGTTACTCGTATGAATCTGATTTACAACATTCAAAGTAATACATGGTTAGCTTATTGACTCACTCAGTAATTAAGCAGCATCCACTTGACATTGCCTTAACCCAGGACCAAGAGAAAACCCCGAAAACCCAAAACCAGAAAAAGGGAAAACCCTGCTTCTGCTGAGGAACTGCAGAGAGCGTATTGAAATACTACAGTTTTTACACTTTTTTTTGTAGTATGACACTGATTGTCCGCACCTTTGCATTTTACACACCACAAGAAACAGTTTAAAACATGCTAAATACTAAGGCTGCACCGATACCAACTGTACGGATCCGATACCGATCCGGTTTTAACCAATTTTGCCGTTACGATACCCAAAATTGTATCCCCAATTTTTCATCAACAGTGTAATTTTCTACAAAGGTCCAATAATTATTAAAATAAAAGTAAATTAAATAGTAATCCACAGTTAAAACCTAGCTAAAAGGTACTCTGTAATTTCCTGAGCAAAACGCAGTGAACCGTGTGTCTTAATCTCGAACGGTTCCAGAGTTATCAATATTTTTGCGAAAGTTATCGATACTGCAAATATCGGCAACCGAACCGATCCAGTATCGGTATCGGTGCAGCCTTACTAAATACTGTAACTAAAATGGTACTGAATTAATTACACTAATTTAAAGTTTAAAAAAAGTGATGTATGTGACTGGTAGCGACAGTTATACTACGGTTTTCCCAGAGTTGGACACTTTGCATAACTGAGGCAACTACGGATTTCTCCTGTATTCAGGCGCACCTTTGGCTTAATATTAATAAAGTAAAACGAAACCTCCTGTGTTCCCTAGATACTCGAACAGACTCGATACTCGATTTTATTATTGTAATCTCGGCTAGGATCAGCTCAAATTAAAATTATTGCACTCGCATACCCTGCAAGGTAAGCAAATTAAACAACAAAAATGAACCCCAGGCAACTATAGTCTTAATTATGTGGATGCCATCCATTAGTGTGTTACAAACCGGCATTGGACCAGCGTTCGTACAGATACACTGGGAATACTGCTAGAAAAAATTCTACACTGGAAAATACTGGGATATACTTTAAATTTATTTTTGATACTGGAAAATACTTGAATTTTTAACTCTAACTAAACAAATAGTTTTTCCTGCAATTTAAACAAATTTGTGTCATAATTGTTTTGTAAAGGTTTCGTTTACAAGTTTTATTTCACTTATTTATTTAATTTGGTTAGCGCCATCGTAAATTTCAGTTGTAACATGCTCTTTTAAAAAGGCAGCGCACTAACGAAAATAACATCGAATCCCGTCTGCCATTCCTCTTTGCATGTGTCGTCCATATCAATTTGTAATTGTGATAGGCCTATCACATTTTGTCCCGAACCCCGGTACTCTGGTCCCAAAAGTAGGGCCCCGTCCCATCCTCAGTTCCAGAAAGGGAACGAAAAGAGATTGGAGGAGTGGATAAGAATTTTGTCCCAGGCCCCACCATTCCCTCCACGGCCCTGGGCCTATTGGACATTGTGCCGATCACTGCACGAGTGGGGTCAATGTCCGAACCTTTGTGTTTAAAGTTTAGATTTTACTGGAAGTTCGATAAAACTAGGTGTTATAATGTACTGGAAATATACTGGAAAATACTTGAAAAAAAAGTTGATGCAGCAGCGCAGACGGAAAAGTCCTTCATGAACTACATTTTCGTGTGATGGTAAAATCAAAATTGTAGACAAATTTCGTCACACGTTGAGTGGCATAAAGTGAATGAGATTTTAAACACTCAAGTATACTCTGCACCGATGAAGTATTTCAGTAAAAAAAATGTAATTCATTTTGCAGGCAGTTGCCTTGTCACAAGGTGGTGGTCAGCTGTGGATTTTTGGAGGTGAATTTGCAAGTCCGACGCAATCGCAGTTCCACCACTTCAAAGACCTTTGGGTTTTTCATTTCCAAGACAGGCGATGGGAAAAGATTAGGTAATTCAAGTTGACTTGTTGTTGTTGCTGCTACTTGGTACTGATCTATTCAGTGATCTGATAAAATTAAACGTGCCTTTCTTTTCTAGTGCCTCAGGAGGACCTTCTTCCAGAAGTGGTCATCGCATGGTTGCTGCAAAGAAGCAACTTTTTGTCTTTGGAGGTTTTCATGACAATACTAGGTATGTAAAAGCATTGTGCAACTTAAGTTCACGACTGTTTGGAGGTTCTTTTTACAAAAAATATGAAATATTACTTGTGTTAGGTATTAGAAATTTCAATAATTGCGTAACTTCTTCCGAAGGGATGAACAGGTGGATTTTAAAAACAGCATATTTTGTCGTTTTGTTTTAACAAAAGGTGCGAGTAATAATCGCCACTTGCTTTGTGGTAAAGAAGAATCAGCAGTTAGTGACTTTATTTCTCTACCACCTACATGTAGACTAGCAAGAAAGGCCATCTGTCACGAACCACTCTATCTAAACATAAATGTTTTCATACCACTGCATTCATAGTTGCAAGAGTCTGCCGACTACCATACTAAAGGCTTATTTTATGAGGTAGGCAATTTGATCATGCTGTCAAAGAAGGCAAGAATTCCGTAAAAGGTTATGGTGTAGTGAGGGGGGGGGGGGGGGACACCCCATCTACCGTTGGGGAAAAAATAGTCCGCAATCCCGGGACAGGGGGAATAAGACCATCCAAAAATTAATGTTGGCATGGCAGTGTCTGGATTAGTATTCCTGACGACAGTTAATAAATGAATTTGATTTAGTAATGCATTAAAGCATCAATTAGAATCACGATGGGCACACAAAGTAAAAACGCTGTTAGCCTCACATTAGTCGTATGTGATCAGCATCAAATGTCCGATGCAAATTCGTTGCGAGTTTGGACCATGCCATACTCGCCTCAGTTGTTACAGTTACTTGCAGAAATCACTTGACTATTTCATCTATATTCATGATCTTGTAATATAATTTGCTAATGTGAAAGCACGTCTATTAGTTTGTCTGTTGGCAACATTTTCAAAAAAAATTCTATGTTAGCTATGTAGAGAAGGAAACGAAACTCCATTTAGGCCACACAAAAAGTTTGGTTTGGGGTATGTTCCTCTTACAAAAGTTCCAAGGTCATCAAACTCTTGTTTATCTTTCCTCATTAAAAAAAAAAATCAATTTATGGTTGGTTGGTTGCCTGGTTAGTTGGGGATGATCATCTTCTCCTCTGGAAGTAAAAGGCTACAAATATATGAGAAGTTTGTCAAAAGAAAGAAAATTAATCCGTACGTTGTGTAGGTGTATTTATAAAGTCCGTTCTGGGTCCTAAATGGCCGAAATTAGCGAAAAAGGACCATTTGCAACAATCAGCAACAATCACCCAACAATGCCTCAACAATACATGACGTCATAATTGTTGTCCTATTTTTTTTCATGGAAGCCTCGAACCCGTCCCGAACGTCCATCAACAATGGTCTGGCGGCAACGGACCAACGAGGAGCGATTCAATAACGTGTTATACTCCTTCGTATAAAGTTCGAAACTCATTTTCACTCAGTTTCAAAATGCAGATATTAACAATACCTTACGAATTTTCGACAGAAGTGCTTCTGTCTTCATCAGGCACCCTAGGTTATTGGCTTTTTTACATCTCCGCTACTGGTTTTTTTGAACACGGCAACCATTTTGAAAAACGCTGTGGCTTCCGGTATTTTCAATGCAGCTGCGTTCCTGCTTTTCTCGTTCACTCGTTTCTAACCACTTGTGCTGGAGCTTGGAATCAAGATCTTTTCCCACAAGGTGCACACAATTTTTAGTTTGATGGGTGTTCATCAGTGGGACAGAATGTCTTCTGTGGTGTTGTATTGCAGGAACGCACCAGCGTTGAAAATACCGGAGGCCACAGCTTTTCAAAATGGTTATCGTGTTCAAAAAACCAGTAGTGGAGATGTAGAAAAGCCAATAAATTAGGGTGCCTGATGAAGACAGAAGCACTTCTGTTGGGTATTCGCAAGGTATTGTTAATATCTGCATTTTGAAAGTGAGCGAAAATGAGTTTTGAACTTTATACGAATGTTAATGAAGAGTTTCAAAGTACATCCAGTAACGGTTTTTTCAGTATGTTATACTTACTAACAATCAGTAAACACGCGCAGCTTTGCGTAACATATTATGCTTTAAAATTGGAGTCATTCATTGAGTCTATATACTGACAAATCCAGGAAAAGAGAATAATTGTTAGCAGTAACACAAAGACAGGAAAAGTTAAATGCTTAATACCAAATTAGGTGTAGAAAATATATTGACACCAGAAAATGGTGCCAAGAATATTTTTATGTCTACATCTGTATCATTTCAAGCAGCAATATTCGAGCATTAATGTTTACATGAAGTCATCAGCCGATTCCCTCCTTATTTGTGCTAAAACATGAGCAGCTTTGGATGCGAGTTAGTGTCTTGTGTAGGCCTAATTTACATTTAAACCGTGTTGTTTTCACTTGACATTCTGCAACTATTTCGCCAAGTGAGGGATCATCAGAAATTGTATTGATAAGAAGCCAATGGAAAAATCTATACTGAGCCCGAAGTAAAGAAAAAATTCTTAAAAATACGTGAAACAAGAAAAACCCATGTAAAGTCTAGTACTAACACAAATTGCAAGTGATGTGTGGTTCTTAATGGTTACATTGATTCAGTCACGTTTCTGGGGATCTGTTTGCGCTGACTGAGTGAGCGAAGCGAACGAAATCGGCGTTTGACATTGGAAACTCACTTTATCCTAAATACAGTCGGTAGGCACTAGGCTAAATATTTATTCATTAGTGAATATGAGAGACTTTCTATGTTGGATAAAAGGTCATTGGCCCCAGCACAAAAGATCTGACGGGTATAGATACAGAATGCTAACATTACAACTCTGGAATGATGTTATTTAACCTTTTTTAGTTTTGTTTACCATTTGTATTATGAACTGATGCACTAACAAAAACATGCACTTCATTCGGATCACTTCCTTGTGAACATTTGTTTGATGCTGGGAGTGTCTGTCAGCATATCATATGAGTTGCAACAAGAAATCTCCTCGAGCGACGCGAGACGCAGCCGAATTATCAAACGCAAGCCAGCGATTCGGCTAGTTTTTATTATCTGTTTCTAAAGTGATTTAGAATGCTTTTATTGGACAATATGTTAGTTTTAAAACTACAGTCTTCTTCCATCATCGCACAATTTCATATA
>JAHWFP010082478.1:191150-211051 GCA_023313725.1 Lithobius niger
TATATGAAATTGTGCGATGATGGAAGAAGACTGTAGTTTTAAAACTACCATATTGTCCAATAAAAACTAGACGAGTTGCTCGCTCATCCGGCTGCGTCTCGTTTCGCTCGAGATTTCTTGTTGCAACTCGTATGATGCTGACAGGCGCTCCCAGCATATATGATCAAACAAATGTTCACAAGGAAGTGATCCAAATAAAGTGCACGTTTTTGTTAGTGTACCAGTTCATAATACAAATGGTAAACAAAACTAAAATGGTCAAATAACGTCATTCCAGAGTTGTAATGTTAGCAGTCTGTATCTATACCTGTTTGTTAGATCTTCTGCGCTGGGGCTAATGACCTTATATCCAATGTAGCAAGTCGCTCATTTTCACTAACGAATAAATATTTAGCCTAGTGCCTACCGACTGTATTTAGTAAGGCTGTACCGATCAGCATTTTTTCCGATCCGATCAGCTACAAATTGATTGGTGTACCGATCCGATTTAACCGAACCGAACGCTACAGATTTTTAACAATTTTTTTTCTGGCTTACACAAACACAAACAACAAGGCTAACAAATTTGTAGGCTAATGAAAACATTGGAATACATTTTTTTACCCAAATAAAAGTAAAAATTTGTCCGTTATTAACCTTAGCCTACACAATGTAAAACATGTAGGCCTAGTCTAAATTAAAACAAAAGGTAACAAACATGTGGAGAAACAGCATTTATTTATTGTCAAGGGCCTGGCAAAAATCGAAAATCTGCAGGTTTTTGTTCGCCGAACCGATTTTTGCCGATCAGCCCAAAATCTGCGAAAATCTGTTCGGTACAGCCTTAGTATTTATGATAAAGTGCTGTTTCCGCTGTCAAACGCTAAACGTTTTACCTTTGAAGTGTCTGATGATTATAGTAGCATTGCTGTCGAAAATTAGCAAGACTGTGTGAGTGTCTTCTATATGAAATTGTGCGATGAAGGAGGAAGATTGTATTTTTAAAATTATTCAAATGTGTCATAGTGCTGGTAATGATGTTTTTAGTGCATTGTGGGTTAAATTGATTTAACATGGGTGCAAATCAGTTTTCACAATTTTCAGTTGACTTCTTTCGCAAATTTGTATTTCTTTTGTGACAATGTTTGATGTTGCTAAGTAAGTTACGAACAATTTGGACCTTTGTCTCGAGAGTGACACCATTCAAAACACTCGAAAAAAATTATAAAATGGTGCATTGGATTTTCAAATCTGTTAAATGTTTTTCATGGCCTAATAATTTTAATGCATGTAATATGAAGTACACATTTGTAGCCATATCGGTGTCACGAAAGATTCTATTTCGCGTAATCCTCCTCACTGTGTTACAAGTGAGAGGTTCCCTTTACTCACGGCACATTTGTACTTCCTAATTTTGCATAGAATTTCCTCTTAACGTGTGTATATTTTAGGGCGGCTCCGGTGCTCTCTCTCCTATCGACCTGGCGCTTCCTAACTACTGTTTCTTTTGTCACGGCACGAACTGGTTGGTTGGTTACGATGTAGGGCGATTTGAAGTTGCTGTGACCATGCCTAAAGCTGATAAGAACCTACAGACGTTGACGGTCGATTATCATGGGTTTTCGGCGGAGGTAGCAGTTGACAAAACACTGGACGCATCTGACGTAAGTAGATTTTGCGAGCGCAACAAAGATGGCGGTGTTAGGCCTAATGTGAGTATGGACTTGTTGGAACCGGCCATCCCACGTGGAGTTCACACAGGGTGATTAAAAGCAGGAAAATCATCGCATTAGGGAGGAGCAAGTTCTCAAGAAGATCCAAAATACGTGAGAAGGTGTGTACTGTGTGACTCCGTTTACGTTGGTGCAACAAGAAAGGGGTGCGAAATAGAATGAGGCAGCACGTGTCAAATGTAAGGAATAAAAAAAAAACGGAGTGGCGCCCTGGTGTATGACCTCCAGTTTTCAGCAGATGGCACCATTACGGGACCAACAGGCGTTGGCCACAGGGACTGGTCCAGAACATTTGTTTTTATCCTACGCACTGCCTTAGAAAGACTTTAGCAGAGGATTAATACCTGGAGAGAAGGAATTGAGTTCACGCTGGAAGAAAAAAAGGACGGGAAACTGGCATTTTTGGACGTGATGTTGAAGAGGAGTGACGAAGGAAGAATTAAATACGAACCGTATAGGAAGCCAATGTCGACGGAAAGAGGAATTGAAGGCACAATTGAAGGCGATTGCTAAGAATGAGTTCAGAAGGGTGGCAAGGAATGCGAGTGACAGAGTGACCGAAGATTGGTAAATGGAAGAGATGAAAGAAAGGTTTTTAAAACTAGGGTACCCAGGCGGACTTTTAAATGAAATGCGAAAGAAAGCGGTAAGTGAGAAAAGGAATAAGAGAGAAACGCAGAAGGAGGAAGGAGAGAGAGGGCCGAAAGTGGTTCTCACACATCTTGAAGGGGTGAGCGAACCAATAAAGCGGGTGTTGGACAAGTGCGGTTTATAACCTACCTTAAAAACACGGATAACATAAAAAAAAAACTGACGAAAGGAAGGATGAGGAAGAAGAGGAAAAATGAAGGAAGAAGACACAAAAACTAAAGGATAAAGAAATGATGGGAGGAATGAAGAATATTCGTGAAGGCGTTTACGAGATACCATGCGGAGACTGCGATGCCGTATGTATAGGAGAGACAAGGAAAGGAGTCAGGACAAGAATGGGGCAACACATGGCCAATGTAAGAAACGGGAAGGAAGACAACGGCATCGCAGCTCACTGCATGGAGTCTAAGCATAGTATTGGATGGGAGAAAGCTGAGACGTTGGTGACTTCAAATTCTAAGAATGACAGGCATCTGAGATGCTTAGAATCGATAGCCATACGATTGCATGAAATTGGAGGTGCGTCATTGATGAACATTCAAGGGGCTGCATTTCCCCAGGTTGAAAACATCATTGGAAGGGACCTAAAACAACAGCTTGGCCGACAGTGGAAGCTTCACGAGCTAATGAACACGCTGCCTACAAAATACGGGAGGCTGCGAGGAGCAGAAATTAAGAATTCGTAGCAGACTATGTAGGTGTAAGGAGGCCGATACTTTGTCAAAAGTGCCTGAGGAAGATGGCAGTTTGCCATAGAAAATTCGCAAGACATTGAAAATGTCTTCGTTGTGAAGTTTAGCGGTAATATTCTCCATAATTCTCGGAATTGTGACTCTAATTTGACGAACTTACACAGTAATATGTTTTCACTGTTGTCCACAATTGAAACAAATAAACCCTATAATTGCAAAAATTATGATTATGAATCAGCATTGGGTGAACTATTCTATAATATCAACAATATTGGTAATAGAGGCACTGGCAGAATCTTGGGGTGAAAGTCGAAAGCCTTATAATCGTGTCCGTTTATTTTTGTTGAATTTATGATCCTTAAATGGCAATTCGTCTTATATTCTAGCTGCCTTATGGTATTAGAGCAGCCAGTACGGTACAGTAGAACCTCGATTGTCTGAACCCCGATTATCCAAACACCCTGATTATCCGAACTCCTATTCTTATAAAGTATTCAGAAATTTGCTGTTTTTTAGAGAAGGAATAAAGATTGATTTTGCTTTACTTGTGTTCCTGTAGTGTGGGAGCCACAATAGGTGGTGTGGGAATTTTCACGCCTACGAAATTTGACTTCTGATATCGATTCTAGGGGTTGCCAGCATGCATTATTTATTGGTCACATGATATGAATCATGTCAGTTTGGTGGCCATCTTGAAATATCCGCCATTAGAGAAAAATGCATTTTCCCTAATATCTTCAACACCAAATAACTTAGAGCATCCATTTTTTCAACAGACAATGATTTCCATGGTCTACAAACACGATAAAAACAGTCAAAAGACCAAATTAAATTTCAAAATGGCCGACTTCGGCCATTAAGCAAAAATTTATTTTAATTTACATCTACACTACTAATGGACTTAGGGCGTTCATTTTTCCCCCAGACGTATGTTTTAAGGGTCCTTCAATGCAATAAAATTAGTTTCATGCTTGTGAAGGCTTTAAAAATTTATCATTTTATTACATGAAACAATGCCTCGGTGTAGCGCCATGAATGGTTAAGTACAATGTTAGGATTTTGGTTTCCAATTATAGTCAAGGAGCAGTTGTAGGTAATTTAGGGCTACTGTGCACAATTTGCCAACTTTTATTTTTCACTTGGGAGTTGTTATTTACATCCAATGGAATTGTTTTCCACATGTTGCCACCTTGCCAATACGCATTTAATGTATTAGGTATTAAGATGGCGGCCAAATGGCTCCCAATTTTGCCATTTTGACGATTATGCAAGAACCGTTAGTGATACACAAAAACGATTGGCATAAAAGTTGTTTGCAATAATGTAATATACAATATCATTCCCATACATTTTTTTTATATCTCTCGTGGTTTTCGAGAAAAATGGATTTTAGGCAATTTTCGGCTATTTTTTTTTGCTAATTTAATGCTAACAGATGTCTCAATTTGTCAACTTACAACTTTCAACTGCGGCTGCGCCGTTTTAATTCAGTTGGGCGGATCCAATTAGATTCATTCGAAAGGTGGGAGTGTCTTATTTGCAACAAGGGTCGTTGAAAGGGTCTACGACTGTTAGGAACTGAGCTACGTCCGTCTTACTAGGGGCTGGTATCACAGCCACCATTAGATTTTTCACTCTCAACTTTTCAACTTTCTACTGCTACTGTGACGTGTCCAATTCAGGTAGGTGACTCCAATTAGATTCATTCGAAAGGTGACGGTGCCTTCTTTGCAACATGGGTAGTTAAAAGAATCTACGCCTATTAGGAAGCGAGCTAAGACCGGTTTTACTAGGGGCTGGCATAACAGTCACCGTTGGAATTTTCGCTCATTTACAAGTTTAAACTGGTGCTGAGACATTTCTAATTTAGGTAGGTGACTCCAGTTAGATTCATTCGAAAGGTGAGAATGTTTTCTTTGCAACATGGGTAGTTGAAAAGGTCTACGTCTGTTAAGACCGAGATACGCCCGTCTTACTAGGAGCTTGTATCACAGCCACCATTGAATTTTTCACTCAGTTGAAATTCTATTGTGATGTGTCTAACTTAGGTAGGTGACTCCAATTAGATTCATTCGAAAGGTGAGGGTGCCTTCTTTGCAACATAGGTAGTTGAAAGGATCTACGCCTATTAGGAAGCGAGCTAAGACTGGTTTTACTAGGGGTTGGCATAACAGTCACCGTTGGGTTTTTAACTCATTTTAAAATTTTAACTGCTATTGTGATGTGTCTAATTTAGGTAGGTGACTCCAATTAGATTCATTCGAAAGGTGGGAATGTCTTCTTTGCTACAAGGGTAGTTGAAAATGTCTACGGCCGTTAAGAACCGAGCAACGCCCGTTTTACCAGAGGCTAGTACAACAGTCATCGTTGGACATTTCGCTCATTTACAACTTTCAACTGGTGCTGAGATGTTTCTAATTTAGGTAGACCCTTTCAACTACCTTTGTTTGCAAAGAAGGCATCCCTACCTTTGGAAGGAACCTAATTGGAGCCATCTACCTACATTAGAAACGTTTCAGAACCAGTTGAAGGTTGTAAATGAGCGAAAAGTCCAACGGTGACTGGTATACCAGCCCCTGGTAAAACCAGTCTTAGATCGCTTCCTAATAGGAGTAGATCCTTCAACTACTGATGTTGCAAAGAAGGCATTCCCACCTTTCGAATGAATCTAATTGGAGTCATCTACCTAAATTTGACACGTCGCAATAGCAGTTGAAAGTTGAAAATTAGTGAAAAATCCAAAGGTGACTGTGATACCAGCCGTTTGTAAAACGGGCGTAGCTCGGTTCCCAACAGTCGTACACCCTTTCAACTACCCTTGTTGCAAAGAAGACAGTCCCACCTTTCGAATGAATCTGATTGGAGTCATCTACCTAAATTAGACACGTCACAACAGAAGTTGAAATTTGAAAAGGAGCGAAAAATCCAACGGTAACTGATATCAGCCTCTCGTAAAACAGCCGTAGCTCAGTTCCTAACAGTCGTAGACCCTTTCGACCACCCTTGTTGCAAAGAAAATAGTCCCACTTTTCGAATGAATCTAATTGGAGTCATCTACCTAAATTATACACGTCAAAACAGCAGTTGAAAGTTGAAAACGAGCAAAAAATCAAACTGTGACTGATACAGGCCCCTAGTAAAACAGGCGTAGCTCGGTTCCTAACAGTCGTAAACCCTTTCAACGACCTTCGTTGCAAATAAGACACTCCCACCTTACGAATGAATCTAATTGGTTCCATACTCACAATAAAAATACGCAATACCAAAAAGTCTTTAAATCTCAGGCGAATTTTCGGTGGCCAATTATCTGCCACCTTCTTCAGGCCTAGCCCAGAGTTCCGTTCACAAAAGCAACTACATACGTCAACGGTAAAACAAATTTGAATTTGGTGATTTTCTCAGTGGGACTTGGCTCCTAAAAAGCAGCACTAGCTGCTTGAGGTAGTGTCCTCTTCCTGTGATGTTGTTGTAAGGAATGGTTTCCATTGGATTTCGAGTTGGTGTACCAACTGCTTTTTAGGAGCCAAGTCCCACTGAGAAAATCGCCAAATTCAAATTTGTTTTACCCTTGACGTATGTAGTTGCTTTTGTGAACGGAACTCTGGGCTAGGCCTGAAGAAGGTGGCAGATAATTGGCCACCGAAAATTCGCCTGAGATTTAAAGACTTTTTGGTATTGCGTATTTTTATTGTGAGTATTTTTCCCCAAAAACCAAAGTAAAACGGCAGTGATGTCGATCTATAAGATAATTGGTTCCATACACCTGAATTAGAAACGACGCAGCCTCAAATGAAAGTTGTAATTTGACAAAAGGGGTGGTCTGTTAGCATTAAAAATGGCCTAAAATGGCCTAAAATCCATATTTCTCGAAAACTATGAGAGAGATGAAAAAAATGTATGGGAATGACATTGTAGATTACATTATTACAAACAACTTATCATTTCAATCGTTTTTGTGTATCACTAACGGTTCTTGCATAATCGGCCAAATGGCAAATTGGGCACCATTTTAGCCGCCATCTTAATGCCTAATATATTAAATGCGTATTGCCAAGGTGGCAACATGTGGAAAACAATTCCATTGGATGTAAATAATAACTCCCAAGTGAAAAATAAAAGTTGGCAAATTGTGCACAGTAGCCCTAAATTACCTACAACTGCTCCTTGACTATAATTGGAAACCAAAATCCTAACACTGTACTTAACCATTCACGGCGCTACACCGAAGCATTGTTTCATGTAATAAAATGGTAAATTTTTAAAGTCTTCACAAGCATGAAACTAATTTTATTGCATTGAAGGACCCTTAAAACATACGTCTGGGAAAAAAATGAACGCTCTAAGTAGTGTAGATGTAAATTAAAATAAATTTTTGCTTAATGGCAGAAGTTGGCCATTTCTAAATTTCATTTGGTCTTTTGACTGTTCTTGTCGTGTATGTAGACCATGGAAATCAATGTGTGTTGAAAATATGGTTGTTCTAAGTTATTTGGCATTGAATATATTAAGGAAAATGCATTTTTCTCTAATGGCGGATATTTCAAGATGGCCGCCAAACTGACGTGATTCATATCATGTGACCAATAAAAAATGCATGCTGGCAACCCCTATAATCGATATCAGAAGTCAAATTTCGTAGACGTGAAAATTCCCACACCACCTATTGTGGCTCCTAGACTACTAGAGTCATATCATGTAAAATTCTATTTTCAGTAGTCTTATACAATCAAGTATCGTTCACAAACACTAAAACTTGGTAAAGAAAAAAGTTTTTGTCTTTTATTTTGCATGTAAAGTGGATTATCCGAATTTTCGATTATTCGAACACCCTTCAGTCCCTATTAGTTCAGATAATTGATGTTCTACTACATTTCTCAATGGACCACAGGTGCACTTCTGTACGATATATTAAAATTATTTATTAAGTGACAATTTACGAAGGTATTGAGCACGACCAAGGCAAGTGTAATAGATACTAGGGATCGATCGAATCCGAACCGAATCTGAAGCTGGATCTTTCGTATTCGGCAAAATTATTAATGTGTAGAAGTTTTTTCAATAACTTCTCAAATTTTTGGCCAATTTTGACATTCCAATATACCATTCAAAACATTTTTTTCACTAGCTTTTCAATGGAGATAATTTCAAGTGGCTGCATAAACTGTTCAGAAGTTATTAGGGAAAAACCAGTGAACAAGTTGTGAAAATGTGTACTCAAGTCTTTAAACTTGACTCAATTTACTACTTTAGAAAGCTAGAGAAAAAATTTAGCCTGTATATCATGCAAAGGGCTGAAACAATCAACAAAGGTTTTATTTTGGATTCGGTTAGGATATCTGAATCGCCAAATTTTGTAAATTATCTGGACTCGAGCCGGATTCGGTAAAAGTAGATTCGGTCGATCCCTAATATATACAAATTAATATCTAATCCAGCGGGGCATGGTGCCATTGGGGTACAAGTGGGCTCGTGCCCCCCCCCCCCCCCTCATCCTGATTTCCCAAATAAAAAGACGATTTTGACTCGTGTGTGGCCGGCCTGCTAGCTGGCGCCATTACTGCAATCTTAAAAAGTGTCAATTTGGGTCCTCCAGCCATCTCGAACTCAATAAAATTGCTAAAAATGCGTTACCTCCCGCAGACCCCCTAGCTGGAAAAGCTTGTGCGGGCCCCCCCCCCCCCAACTTTGTGGGTACACAACGCCCCTGTAATCCAGTTATCTTATTCTTCTAGTTGGAATACCCAACCTGCAGTATTGTATGCCTTATGAATACATCACCTTTCTTTCCAGGGATTATAAATATTTTAATGACGTTTACATTTTCAACTTGGAGACGTACAAGTGGAAGAAACTGGATCCATCGGGCGTTGGACCTTCTCCTCGATCTGGTTGTCAAATGGCAGCACTCACAGATGGCCGTGTTCTTATTTTTGGAGGATACAGTAAAGAAAGGCAGAAGAAAGATATTGACAAAGGCATTATCCACACCGACATGTTCCTCCTCCAGGCTGAAAGTAAGGATTGTTAATGAGCAAAAGCTGCATCAAATTTTCTTTTTTTTTTCAATACAGTATTTCTCTTAAATCATTCATTTCCTAAAACCAGTATTATCCATTCCTCGTCAAGATTCACTGCATGTCACATTACTTGCATGTCATTTTGTCAGGTAAGGTTTTCTAGGCACTGAAATAAGCGCTCTTTAGTTTGGTTTATTTGTAAGGCGGTCTAATATTCGTATTTTAGCTCCAATAACAATACCAAAAGCGCAATCAGCAAAATCGGTCCATCTGACCTCGGTTTTTGATTTTCCAATATACCTAATTCATCGTCTCAACAAAAGCTTTCAGATGGTGTAAATTAAAATTCAGTAGCTTAAACCGTTTTTAGTTGCCTCAAAAATATCAATTACCCGTTTTTATTATAGCACTCTCCTGGGTTCTCATGCTTCTACTAGAGAAAGAAAGTTGGCTTCCCTGCTGCAGGCCCGTAGTGATTCTTCTGCCCATGCGCGTATGCAGTCCCCCTATATAAGCGCTGGGGCAGCTCCATTCTTCATCTCTTTTTCTCTGCTGCTATGCGATGCGGCTGCTCTTCCAGCTCTTCGTTTGACGATCCTCGATTCCACGATCCTCCAATCCTCGAGCCGCCATTCCTCGCTCCGTTCCTTGGGCCCCCTCATATCTTTGATGTTTGGGGCGTGCTCTTGGTTCCTGTCCGGGGCGGCTCATGCCGTCTTTACGGTTGGATTGCAAATGGATTGGTTCTGCAACGATCCTCTTGGGATAGATCCGCCGGATGACGATCCCTTGGCAACGATCCTCTACTTGATCCGCCGTCCGTAGATCCCCTGCACGCAAGACCCAGGTCTGGGCCGAGGGAGGGGGGGGGCTGCACTCCCATGAGGAACAGCAACGTCGCAATCCGATCCCTGCGCTCCCCAAGGGAGGAGTCAGGGTACTGCAACCCCGCTATGCCCGGTACAAGGAAGAACGCCAGAAGGATGGTAATTCAGGGTTTATTCCAGGGCCACGCGGTCTGTCCTCAGGAGATGTTGTCTAATGGTTCAAGGATGCTCTGATCAGGGCTACTAGCAAAGTGGCACACTTCAGGAAGAGTTCTTAGCTGGTTAGGGACTAGCTCCCAGAGTGAGGCTGCAAGGGGCTGCAAGGCCTTAAGTACCTAGAGCTGCAGCCAGTACCTGCCACTGGTGGTGCAAGGTACTTCCTGTACTATATCCTGGTATCCCATGATCCAGCTCTGCTAGCAGCTACCCCTAGGGGCAGGCAAGGCCAGAGCCATCCAGACCACTGATCCCCAGAGACTGGACCATACATCAAAGTACATAGCATTACTGGAATACATCAATAAAGATACAGAGTGTACAGAATAGATAATATGGAGCCATAGCATCAAGGTAAAGAGGCCCACTAAGGCCCTAGCTTAAAGAGTACGAGGAAGCTGTGGAAACCGTCGTTGCAGTACCCTTGGCTGGATTAGCCCCTCTGCAGTTCATTGTTTACAGGAATGGCCCGTTGGTACGATCCTCCACGGCGATCCACCTCGGCCTCACCCATCTTCACCACCATCCACGGCAGATTCACAATCTACTCCCCTTCTTCCTCCCTCCCTACGGCCTTACTGCAAACGGAGTGTGAGGAAACGAGGAGACGTCCCATCACTCTAGCTACTTTCTGCCATGCAACTTAGGCTACGAAACCATGACATTAATCCTACTATCCGCTACGTCGATCCTCTGTGGCCACTTAATACAGAGTCATATCTCGTCAAGAGGCTCCATCTTGCGGGGAGCTCCAATCCAGGATTAACTCATGTTACCTTGATCCCTCGATCCTACGCTCCTCTATCCTCGATCAGTTGATCCCCTCGAGTAACTACTACAGGCATTGCCGGCATTACTACCCACTGCGCATTATTTCTGCGCAGCCTTCTTGGACTTGGCCACTTCACCGCCTACTGTCGACTTTGTATTGCCGACTTTCGCTTCCCTACCTTCCAGCATTTAATACTATTGTTTGCAGAAAGGGTATGATATCCCTCTGCGCCGCCACCTACTGCGCAGCCTTTTTCAGATAAATACTCGAACGGTGCAGCCCGATCATCTTTTCTTCTGCCTCATCCTGGGTGGCTGTACTACACACTGCTCCTCAACAAGTCCAAGTCCTCATGTCCACTTCGCTTAGACTCCCGATCAGAGAGTACAGTTCTTATAATTATACCACTCCAAGTGTTTTCTTGGATCCTATGACTCTGCTCCACATCCCAACACTTTACCTGCGATCCCTAAGGCAAACTTCTAGAGTCCTTCCCACGATCCTCTGGACCAAGCATTGCGGTCTGACATTTGGTTTACACTAACTTCAACAGCTCACCACTACTTGACTCCTGCCACCCCAGGTTCAATCCGTGAACCATTGCTCCAGGCATCACCATCCCATTTTCTGCTTTCTTATCAAAGGCCAGGGATCGATCCTACGGCTCCCACCTTTCGACTTTGCAGCTCCCTGTTAGGACCTGCACCGTCCTGGCGCTCCTGGCTCCTTGTACGCTCCTATCATCAATCCACTAATTGAATCCCGAAGTACATGCACCGTGGATCCTCCCTCGATGCTTTCACAAGGACACAACAACCTGAATACCGACCTCAGCAATCTAGGCCTCCATGGCTCAACATCGCACATTAGGTTGAGCAAGACAACCGTGTCTGACGCTACTTTACATAGCACCATACGATCCACCGCCTTCTCCAACATGACATCTAGGTTACTCTCAGCCGCGATCCTCACGATTCCCGGCATAGACGCCTCACCATCCCTTGCATCCACTATTCCCGGATCGATCATAATCATCGATCCTACGCCCTGAACACTTGTTGTTCGTTCGTTCTCGTCTCGCTTCGCTCCAGGCTCAGCTTACAATCCGCACGCTACCACGTCTCCTATCCCGCGCGACCAACACGCCGCTAGTCACAATGTCCTTTCCTCAGTGAAGGACCCTGTTATACCAGGTTCCCTATGCGTGTCTCGAACTTCAGGTTGCATCTCGAATAGGCAGCAATCAAGACGACGACCTGTTCCTGTCTCCCCAGTACTTTGAACCCATCTACATGCTTCTCACAACCTTCCATCACCGCACACTCCGCCACATCTTGGAGTACAGACCCCCTTTCTAGACTTCGAACACTTAAAATCATGGATTCCCCTCTCCACTCCTTCAGGAGAATGCGCCAATCTGTCCCTGTTCTCACATGACCGCCTGACCGGCCTCAACACCTGAACTTCAACGATCCTGTTCCCTTTCAGCATCCTGATCCTGCTGCGCGGCAGCCCACTGTCTGCATCAGTTCAGGCATCTGCGGACCGAAGTCCCTCTTTCTCAACGATAAAGACGGGCGTCACTCCTGCTCATTCCCTGCATAAACACAAGCCCAAGATGACACGGCTCTTTACCATGCCACCCAGTCCAACACCTTGCTACATCTCCACCTGACCCTGCTCTTGCACTGCCACCTGGTTAACCTCAACACCTAAGAATCACTGCGACGACACTAACGATCCTGATCCCTCCCAGCACCCTACCCTGCTCCGCAAGCGGCTCTGCTGTCCACACCAGTTCAAAACCTAAGGACCAACGATCCCTCTTTGTGGACGAAAAACTGAGTCCTTCTTTTCTTGAGGATCCACCATCCTTCGATCGCCTCGATCCTCCATCCCATGACGGCTTCGCTCCTCACGCTTCCCTCCTCGACTGGCACTGGACGAAGTTACGAATCCTTGCCTGCCTTTCGATTCCTAGTCTCTTCTCCAAATTTCTTCGGCTCCTGCACCAGCTTGCTCTGCTTGAACTGTGGTGTCGTTTTCTGAGCAATGAACATGTAATCGTCTCCCATCACGATCCTCCACCTTCTTTGCAAAGGCCCCCACCTTGCGTGCCTTCGGCGGATCGTCACCAGGCTAGGCACTTCCTACCACTAAGCCACCTGCGATGACATTCCGTCCTTCCGACCCTGCCACGCCGCACACGAGTAAACGACTCCTTGGTCCAGTAGTATCTGCTCGAATCATCCCACTACTTCGAAGCCTTGCTAATGGGATCGTCACCACTTCGGAATTTCTCAGCATTCCCGGGAAGTGCTCCCATACAACGATGTCTTTTTAGGCTCTCAGTTGCCAAGACCACTCCTCCACTTATTACGCTACGGCACCGAGGCGGTAACAATGTGCTCCACATACCGGGCCGTTTTTTGCCTTAACTGAACCCTACTCGGAGTTTCGTTTTCCGATTCCTGCTCCTCGCCTATAACCACACCGCCTCGGTTTCCCTCTGGGACCAAGCCCACCGTCTCTTCGCATTGGAACGTTGGTTAAGTTAGTTTTTATTGCCTTCTTCAGTATAAAACTTGTGTTGCTGTGACTTTGTCACTTTAACATTGCCCTAGGGATTCCAGCCACCTTGGATGGCTGTTTCTCCTTTACCCTGGCACCTGTCTGCAACAACTCTCACCTACAATATGCGTGATGCCATCCGGTTCCGCGATGACCTTCTGTCCTGCACTGGCACATCTACACTCAAATCTCCTCCAGTTGCTTTCAGGTGCGCTGAGCCAATTGGCTTCAGGATAGCCAGTCCGTAGCACGGGCGGCGTCCAAGACCCACCTCCGATGTCGAAATCTGTTGAGTGCTAAAATGAAAAACAGGTAATGGATATTTCGTGGCAACTAAAAACGTATCTTACCAGGAACTGGTTAAAGATAGTTTTTATTGCATTTACGAAAGCCAATTGTCTTTCTCTGGAAGAAGCATGAGAACCCAGGAGAGTGCTAAAATGAAAAAACAGTAATTAATATTTTCGTAAAGGTTATAAAAACTATCTTCAACCAGTTCCTGGTAAGATTCGTTTTTAGTGAAATCTGTGATGACAAAATCATCCGTAAAACTGGAAAACCATTTGTACACATCCACCCACAGTCAGTTAGGTCCCTTGCGCACTAAGCGGCCAAGCTTCACGACCAGGTCTCTGTGCCAATGAGAATGCTTATGGTAAGTGTAGCAACGCGCGCTTGGCCTCCGCGGCCAGTCGGTAACAACGGCCACTGGGATCTCGGGCGGCGTGCAGGACACCACAGGGCGACAATACTTGCTGTGTATTCGTTTTTCACCATGTGATCGAGAATAATTAAAGTCAAACAGACGTGGCCGCGGCGCACGTTACCGTATTTGTTGGCCAGGCGACCTCGCCGCCTAGTGCACGGGAGCCGTTAAGCAAATCAAAAGATATATGCGCCAGGGGTCGAATTTCCAAATTTTGATCCAGGTGCACATTTGTATCCAAACTCCATTACTGGGGTGTAAAAAACGTCTTTGGAGTAGAAATCCAAAATGTAAACCAACATTGGTCTCCTATTCATAGCCATTGAAAATTCTAACATTCAGCATCTCTGAAAAACCTGTACCCATAGTTTAACCAAATATAATAAAGAATGGATTTTAACTTCTTTGGAAGGAATGGTGTCACCGTAAGTCTAATTCCGAGCGGTTTAAAATGCCACAAACCGCAAGTCTGTAGCGTTTGCAATTCAAAAGTTACGAAAAATTCAAGTCCGGCGTGCATTTTTGCAATCCAGGACCTGCATCAGCATGAGTGCAATTTGCCCCTGTGGATTGGAATATTTCGACTCCTGCTGCGCACAAACTCTGTTCTATATTGCATCTTTGATTGCAAACTCAACTCTGCTTTAAATTATAATTATTTTACTCTCACACCCATACTTTATGGTCTTCATTTAACCTTGAAGAAGCAAAATTTTGGGCAAACCTTCAGTTTTATGGCTTCTTGAGTAAGCACAGTGAAAAAACTTCTTTCTGAATTTATTTTTGGTTTTTGCGACTTTAGCAGGTATAGGTGTGTGATTAACACCACCATACGAATGCTCTCGAAAAAATGATGTAGTTGAACCACGAAATCAATCAAATGGGTGACTGGTTTGGGCGGCGGCACAGAGCGAAGCCTGGTAGAGGATGGCCTGTGCACAGCGGTTGGGGTCTCCTCAGTCTGCCCTGCTTTTTACCCCAAAGGTTGTTGTCTTTCCCGCTGCCTTCCCTACTCCACCTTGTTTGACTGGTACCTTTGGTATCGTCCTTCCAGGCACTGCAGGAATGGACTCTCTCCGGCCCCCAAATCATGCACCCGGCTGCATCCTCCCGTTGCAGACATCAGGGCGTGGTGCCCTTTTCCCATTCGAACGGTGTGATCTCAAGGGTGTACTGATCAAGCTCCTTAATGCTCCACTTGTGACAGGCTGCAGTGCAAGGATGGTGTCATCCCCCACCTCTACTGGATGCCTTACAGGGTGCCTGGGCAGCATGAGGGGAGGGGTGGGGCAAGGTTGATGCCATGCCGCCCACCATATTGGCGAAAATATTTGTTTTTGTATAAGACTGTGTATAGCCTAGCTTAATTGTTAAACTTATTTTTTGTCTATTTCATTGTCATTCCATGCCGCTTGCAAACTTTAGCAAATTACAAAAAAAAATTAGGCCAATACCACATGCCGGATCGATCAGCTACCACTATTTGGTATTGAACATTTTCATGAAATTTTGATTTTGAGATAAACCTGTTATTGTTTTCATCTACAGCAGTTTGTAATTAAGTACAAGAAAAACTATTAAGTTGGGTCTCCCGAACATTTTGTTTTTGCGTAGTAGTTTGTTGTTTTTAATGTTTTTTATCCTTCTTAAAATAAAAAAAAAAACAATTTTGATAAAATTGCGGAAAGAAGGACTTTCGGATTAAGGTGACAAATAAAAAAAGCTTGGCCACCAAGTCGCTTTTGTAAATAAAAAATTGCCCTTGAACTGTGCCTTTTCAGTAGTTGGAACCAAGATCAAATTAAAAAAATTTCACCTTCAATAATTCAAGGTGCCTGCTGCACTTACAAGTTTGTCCATTACAATTAAATTTAAATTAGAAAGTTTGACGATCTTGTCACTTGTGGAAGAGGAAAATGCCTGAGAACGAATGAATTCGTTGCCTAATAATCTTTTGTTATTTTTAGAGGCAGACAGCGACGAAAAATGGAAATGGGTTCAAGTTCGCCAGTCTAAGCTTCGACCACCTCCTCGCTGCAGCTTTTCAATGGCTGTCACCGGTCCCGGACGAGCAGTAATCTTTGGTGGCGTTCAAGACCACGAGGAAGAAGACGGTGAAGACCTGGTCGGCCAATTTCACAACGACATGTACAGTTTACAGTTGGACCAAGGTGTCTGGTATTCTGTAACGCTATCGGGGCATCCTTCTAACAAAGACTTTAAAGTTGTGCGACGGCAAAAAGGTAAAGACAAGCAATGTGTCAGTGATGACACAACATGCGAAGATGGCAACGTGTGTGAAGAACTGAAAAATGTAACTGTAACCGACTGTCCAGAGAACGTTGACCTAATGGAGACGGAACCGGCAGAAAAAGTTGTATCTGATGACGGTGTCTTTACAGTGAAGATTGGACCACAAACATCAAGTAGCAGTAACGTAGGGGACGATCCATCAAGCATGGATGTTGCAGAATCATTGTTTTGGCCGCATCCTAGAATGAATGCTGGTCTTGCCTTTAAACATGGCCTTCTCTACTTGTATGGTGGCTTGTATGAAGATGGAAAGAAACAGATCACTTTAGATGACTTTTACAGTTTAGGTATTAACTATTAAAACATTAACATTACAGTATATCATAGAGTTAATGCTCCCTGGGTGTTTATGCCATTTTGCGGCTTTTATGGGGGGAGGGCACTAACATGATTCTAAAAAATGTGAGAAAATCAAGGCAGTAAAACCCCACTCAATACTTTGTTGTATTCAAGAACGTTACAAGTTACTTCGTTCAATACAAGGAAGTAACTTCTGCATTTCAGTGCAAGTGCAAGGTTTACTTTGCTTAAAGAACAAATGGGAAAGGTGTAGAAGCGTTAACATGGGCGTAAGCTTTATCGAGAAATACAAAAATTGTGGATATCAGCATTAACTTTATGATTTATGGTACTGTATTGTGATTTTTGTACAGTTTTTAATACGTTGAGCGCCCAAGTCAGATTTGAATGTCCCTCCTGGCCTAATTTTGTTTTCCTGCAATATTTGGATTCTTATAAATACTGTAATATAAAATTGGTTCCCTCCAAGGGCATTATGCCCTTAAGAACCTAAATATAATGACGAGTTAACTCGTCATGCTGGCTGGTTAAGTGAATGGTGCTTATTCGTGAAGCTTTGCAATCCTGCAACGTGATCGGACATACTCGTCATCATTTGCTTCAGAATTACTGACGTTAGTATACTTAGTCATGTTTTGGACTCTGAGGAATCTTCATTGCAAAAACTATTTCATGGCTGTTTATTCTCGTAAAAGCGACCAGGATTCATTTTGGAAACGTCTAATTTTTTTGTTTTCCTTCTAAAGGAATATTGTCATCTAGTGAGCTATGACGTTTGGCACGAAAATCCCTCATCATTACTAGATACTTTGACTATAAAGTATTCTGAATGGCCCAATACCTTTAGATTAGCTGTTGGTCCCACAATTAGAAAAACTAGGCTTTCCAGTTCCAGTTAGGAACACATGTTTTGGTACAGACAGCTGTACTGCATAACGAGTTTTCTCGTCATGGACACTCATCGTGTTAAGCTCTAGTGTCCAGCACTATTTTCAGTAACCTTCTCACACTAAGTTTGTCCTGTTGGTAAAGAGAAGTGGGCAAGGATTACTTTTAAACAAGGGATACACTGATATTGTCTTACCATGCATATCAGTGCACTATCAGAGCATTTAGGCCCCACCCCCTCCAAGATATATTTTATAAAGACATAAAATATCTTTGCCTTAAATGGAAGGTTTGTGCATACAGTATAACCTCGTTAATAAGAACTCGGATAACAAGAATTCCCGCTTAATAAGAACTTTTTTCAAGATTTTGGTTGGTCAGCTACTCAGTCAGCACTAAATATATATGGCTATAACGAACTCTGTTAATACGAAAGTACGGATAAGACGAACAAATATTTACAATTATAGCTTATTTTTACAAATTTGCTGTTCGTAACGGTTTCTTTTTCCTCCCCCTTGAATTTCGTTTTGTTTCATACAAAACATCAATCGCTAGTTGACTCCATCTTGGGAAGTGATAAGAGTTTTGTCCGTTTGCGCAAACGCAAAGGTCAAGGACGAATGAAAAGAAAATACTGTATACCGGTAGGCTACATTTTTTTAAAGTTACAGTCCAATTTCTCTCGTCCGTTTAATAAGAACTACGTTTAATAAGAACATTTTTAGCAGTCCCCTTAAAGTTCGTATTAAAGAGGTTTTACTGTAGTTTGGTATCGCGTCAAAGCACCGCGGGAATAATGTCTCATGACAATATACCGTGGCAATATCGCTGTAAGTAAAAATGTCATTACGTGAAAAACACCACGTGCAAAGAACGTCATGAGCATTAAGGTCGAATACAATATTACCGCACTGTGAGAATACCACAACGTCTTCATATACGGAAAATGATAACACCTGCTGTGACAGAAAGCCTTCAGGCAAGATGGCAGAATTTTTTTCTTTCTTTTCCACCTTTTCCAACACCAACTGAGAGGGATAATCACGAACTAGAATGTCAAGAGCAACGCAAGCAGAACTGGGAGCTTACTGAAGCTTACTGGGAGCTTACAGCTGGGGTTGGGAGGCCCTTTTCAGGGCCACCATATCCGGAAAAGAGACCTAGTACTCTCTGTTTTACTGTTTCTGACTTCCTGCAAATACTTACCTTCAGTAATATTGCTAAAACCACCTTTTTACGCTATTTACTGCTCGCTTATGAACTAAAAACCCTATTTTTTATGTTCTCCCTAAGCTTTTCTCCACTGCCGCCAGGTGGCGCTGCACGTCCTTACCGACGTCAGCGCCCCCACCAGTCCAACCGCATCACTTTTCGAGCACTCCATCGTGGATGGTTGTGCGAGTTTTTACTGCGTGCTTCGCGAATTAACCAACGCGTATTATGGACTACAACAACGGACTTCGATGTCAAGAAGTGGATCCGACGAGCGGCTTATTGGAAAGCAGCACGGTGGGAACAGGATCGAAGCACGGCAACGGTCGGTAGTCTGTAGGCTTAACGGATACGGCCATGCCGGCGGTGTTTTTTGGTCGGCCGGTCGTTGCCGAGGGCAAGATGGTGGCCGTGAATGAAGCTTTTGTGATTCGTGGTTACGGAGGCGTCGTTGCCTCCCGTTCTTCCCCGGGATGTTGTTCGTGTTGAAATACCATTTTTTTCATGCAGATGGTGATTTGTAGAGTGAGCCAGTGGAGTTTTGTCACCGTCCCGCAAGGCAGGTCCGTGCCGATCCGATGGCGGGCGTTAGGTGAGTGGCCGACAGTGGCGGTAAGTTGAAAACCAGTAGTGTTGAGAGGATGTATAGGACGACCGCTCCCGGTGGGGAAAATAGCGGTGCGGTTCCTACACTGAGTGGTAAAAAGCCGGCCACGGGCGCTGTCCGTGGTCCGACTATCCCAGCAAAAAAAAAAAAAAAAAAGTTGCAAGTGCCGCGTTTGGACATAATTGCAACGCTGGTTGAGCCGAGGGGTGCAAATTGAAGCCGGTTTTTAACCGGACCCACGCTGTCGCCACTGGCAACACGTGTGTTGCACCATCGGCGACACTCAGTAGCTACTAGACGCTGATGCAGCGGGACAAATTGTCGCCGTTCTGTAGCCAGTTGTCACCAGGGAAAGTAGCTGTATGACGCTGACGCAGCGGGACACATCGTCGCCGTTCTGTAGCCAGTTGTCAC
>JAHWFP010082478.1:211061-280112 GCA_023313725.1 Lithobius niger
GTAGCCAGTTGTCACCAGGGTAAGTAGCTGTTATGACGCTGACGCAGGGGGACACATTGTCGCCGTTCTGTTGCCAGTTGTCACTTCGAGGGTGTCACATGTCGCCGGTGAGCGTGGCTGCTATGACACTGGCGCGGCGGGACCAAAGCCGTCGCCAGGTGTCGCTGCGCAGTCGTCATGTGTCGCCGACGGTATGGTGAGTTTCTCCATGGGCGTTTGCCCATAGGCCTATGTGTTTATGATATGTTAGGGTATGTTTACATTAATCGTTATTGCCTCTACATTTCTTTGGTCCTGGCATGGCAGCTGCGTTGGCTCCTGCGGTGTGCATCAAGACATGGTCTCACTGGAGTTTGGCAACTTGGACGGTTAGTACTATGGGTTTGAAGTAGGGTTCTCCCCCCTCCTTTTGCCTTCCACTGTCTTCTCTTCCTTGGGTCCTTAGGTTGAGTGGGGGGGTGATTCTGATGCCCTTTGGGGTCTGGCGGTCGCACGGGGCCACTATGCCCAATTTTTTTTTTGGCGAATCGCAAACAAGTTGTATTGTGTATGCATTGTTGTCTCGTAAGGTCGAACAAAAAACATGTGAATGGAGCTGTAGCTTGTTCATCTGGTTCGAGTAAGAGTTCCCTTGGCTTAAGTATGAATCAGACGGGGGACTTTAAAGTACATGTTGAAGTTAAATCCAATTAAGTCGGTTTCTGTGGAAACCTGGCACTCGAGGCTCGGTCATCAGCGTAAATTGGGCCTGTTAAATTTACATAACTCCAAGGTGGTACATGGATACTAGGAGTGAAGCCTAACTCTCCTCAGTGCGAGGTCTGCAAGGTAACCAAATCGACTAGGGCCAGTTTTAAGGGTATTGGTGCTTTTCAGAGTAAGAAGCCCCTCGAGCTCCTTCACATGGATGTTTGGGGACCAAATCGCACGGTACCCTTGGGTAATTGTCGATATGTGCTTACTTTACTCGATGATTATTGTCGTTATGCATGGGTGTTTCCCATCGCTAAGGAAAGCGATGCGTTTCAAACGTTTGTTGACTTTCGTGCCAGAAGTGACAGACAATTTAGCCTCAACTTTGTAAGTGTTCGCACGGACCGAGGTATGGAATTTTGTGATTATGTAGGTTGGGTATCGGATACCAGCGAACCAATGCCTACTCACCAGCTATGGCTGGAATCGCTATGCGATTTAACCGCACGTTGTTAAAAGGGGTACGTGCAATACTTCACGAGACTTCTCTGCCACGCAATCTTGGGCAGAATTTGTATGTACGTTCACCTACCTGAAGCATAGGTACCCTGACTCATACTTAGGCTTTGGGGTCCCTTGTACATTATTGTTTGTTCGAGGTGTATCAGTCAGACATTACGAAGACCTGGTGCAATGTGTTATGTACACTTCCATAAGCCGGGAAGGGATGCCCTTGACGTTAAAGCTGGGAGGGGGTATTCATTGGCTATGCGGTAGACACAGTAGGATATAGAGTGGAATCCCCAAACTTACTTGGTCGTTGACGCTAAACATAACAGTTGATGAGGTTAAGTTATGGGGAAGGAAGAAGAGGTCCTTGCAGTATAGGCCTCAGAGTGTGCCCAACCCAGTCTAAGTGCAACTACATTTAACTATGGAAAGGGACTTAGTTCGGGTACAGAGTCGGAATCGGATGGTAATTCTAGGTAGAAGCCGAAGGTAAGACTGAGGGCCTACTAACCATTGAAGAAGTTCCTCCACGACCATTCATTCGTAGTAATAGTGTAGGCTCCTCCCCCAAATTGGCTCCTTTAGATTATCAGTATTGGTGAAGAGAAGTAGTAGTCCGTCAGACAGGGCAAAAGGTAGGTAGGTTGGATGTGTACTATCACACCCCAGATGGAATTATGTTCCGCAGTGTTAATGTAACTATAGATATGGAAGTGGGGATGTAAATGGATATACAAGGTAGAAGAATACCGAAGGAAGCGTTAGACGTTTCCGCTCCCGACTAGTAGCTCGGGGGTTTTGTCATGCAAGCGGTGTGGATTTTGATGGAGTATTCAGCCCAGTTGTGAATTTCGTTTTTGGTTAGATTCTTTTATGTATTATTGGTATCCATTCTGAAGTGGACAAATGTTGATTTGGATATCCAGTGTGTGGTACGTTAGATTGCAAAACCTTTATGAAAATCCCCAAAGGATTCAAACCTGAGGTTCACCATGGTACGGTGTGGCTATTGCAAACAGCCGTATGTGGTCTTCACCAAAGTGGGTGACTGTGATGGGAGGAACTTGAAAAGCCATTAGTGATGATGGGATTTTCTAAGTTCTTGGGACTTACCTGTGTTTATCATTTTGGTTTAGATGCAGTTTTATGTGGATGTTTTGCTTTTGTTAGCCAGAAACGCAACTCTTAGAGCAAATGTAGTAACGTTGCTTGAATCCAAATTCGAACTCACTCTTTCGAAGTAAAAAAAAAAAAAAAACCTATTAGGTGTTGCCTTCCTAAGGATTGATGGCATGACAGTAATTCATCAAATGTACTGCTTATGTACTGTCAGTACGAAACATTATGCTATTGATCTTTCAAGTGTCACAGGATCTGAATCGTATGCATGTGTAGCTGCATCTTGGGCAGCCGATAGAGTCGAACGGCGTAGTTTCGGTGGGCACATTGTCTTCTTGGGTAGCGTGCCTGTTTTGTGGGGCTGTGGAAGCAGAGTATGGTGTGCCTCAGTACAATGGAGGCGGAATTCATTGCGATGATTCCGGCTGTAGGAGTATTGGCCTGGCTACACAGTGCATGTCACATTCGGTATGGCACCGTTGGCTACAACACTTTCATTGTACTGTGGCTCCCATTCTGCCATCCGCTTTGCTAGGAATGAGGTGAGAAACTTGAGGTCAAAGCACATTGCCATTAAATGTATGTTTTTGGGGGATTGGCTACGAAAGCTATATTTCTGTTTATATAACGTGCCGTCTGCACTAAATGGTGCAGACATGTTGTCGGAATGGCTGAACCCAGGGCGGTTGAATAGGCTATGTTCAGCGGTGTTCTATGATTGTGACTCATAAGTAATGTTATACCTTCTGCAGCATTGTGTTTGCATGAGACGGATGGGAGAGTGTGTGGGTTGTCATAGCCTAACTATGAATGGTTCTTCCCAGCAGAGGGTTTACAGTGTTCTTGTCGTTGTTTAATATGTCAAAGTAGTGTTAAAGGCCTGAAACTGGGATGTACTTTCCCCAATTCAGGAAAGAGTGCTTGGAAGCCTGGTTTATGCATTGTGCATGCCTGGAGAATTGTATCTGGCTGATCAAGCGCTTTAGCCTAGTGGGGAGATGCCTTCCGGTTTCGGATGGAGCGAACGCTCACTCGCGTTCTGGTGTTGATGCGGGCAGCAAGGGATGCAAGCTGCAGTCATGTTGTTTACGCCGTGTTTGTTTTAAGCCATGTGGTCAAGCGTTGTACCTTTCGAAATGTCGCTATTAAATGTACAGTTGTACTTCAGTATTTCTTCTGGACCTGCTTTGAAACAATACGGTAATTGTAGGTTTAGGATTTCGCTGGAGTAACGCGGACATTTCTTACACTCTTGGTGCGGGACGCCGCTGGACATAGCAGTAGCAGCGTGCTCCCTGCGCCACCCGCCCCTGTTTGTGCGTACTTCCTTGGGGGTCCCACTCTCCACGCGTCGGTTCGCCACCTCTTTCGCTTCATCTACGAATGTCTCAGCCTACCTTTCGGTCTAAATGCCGGCCCATCAATTTATCACTCTTGTCCTTAAACCGATTCTGGCCCAGCTGCATCGAAATCAAATCCCAGCAAGCGGTTATTTAGATGACTGGCTTCTACAGGCTCAAAGCTCAAACCTCCTCGTCAACAATCTGAACATCCCTACAGATCTTCTCGGTCAACTGGACTTCAGAATAAACATAAAAAAGTCACGACTTCTCTCAGCCGAAATTTTAATCCTCCTGGGAGTTCACCTCAACCTCGGAGCCGCAACAGCGATGCATTCCATAGAATAGATAGAAGACATGGTAACGCTCTCCAGATCCTTTCAGAGAAAAGACGTCTCGTAGGAAAAATAGACTCACTGGAAAATCTGGAGCCTTACGGAAGATGGATGACCAGATCATTTCATCACTACCGCATCAAAACTTAGGGAATGTGTCTACAACAAGGAAACACCTCACTTCCCCTCGATGCTTCCTTCCCGATCGACACCCTATGCTGATAGTTGGACGTCACGGTTCTTTCATAAATGGTACCCCTCTACGAGTCTTAACCAGATGTTCACCTGGTGACGGACGCCTCACTAGGTGTGTCCTGTTGGTAAAGAGAAGTGGGCAAGGATTACTTTTAAACAAGGGATACACTGATATTGTCTTTACCATGCATATCGGTGCATTATCAGAGTATTTAGCCCCACCCCCCCCCCCTTTCCATGATATATTTTATAAAGACATAAAATATCTGTGTCTTAAATAGAAGATTTGTGCATAGTTTGGTATCACGTCAAAGCACCGTGCCTATGGACAACGCCAGACCTTCAGGCCTATGGACAATGCCAGACCAAGAGCACAAACATCGTCGAGCTAAAAGCAGTTCCAGTTCACAATGGCCTATAACACTATCGGAACCTAGTGCCAGGGAAAGTCGTTATAGTCAACTGGAGGACAATATAACTGGACAATATAACGGCAGTTGCTTATCTTCGTAAGGAAGGAGGAACCTCCACGAAGTAACCTCCGAAATCTTCAATCTCTTCGTTCAACTGAAAACAACAATTCTGTCTCTCCACATTCCAGGAAGTCGAAACATCACTGCAGACTCCCTCTCCAGACGCTACAACCTCCCTTCAGGAGAATGGACCCTAAAGACTTCCATCCGCAAATATCTGTTGAAAATGGGAACCCCAATGGTTGAATTATTTGCCACGAGGCACAACGCCAGACATCCCCACTTCATCAACCTAAGTTCTCTTCCTGTTAATAGCCCCAAATCAGCCGTCGGCGCCATGATTTCCTCAACTCCTCAACCTTCTGATAGGCGATCCATGAGGCCTACCACACATTCCAGACCTTCTGTTGCAAGTAAAGGGAAGTCAGCTCCACCCAAACACCAGCACTCTGAATCAACACAGGTGGCAACTATTGTTGAACTCCTTAAGAAGACAGGAATTCTTGAGAACCAAGCCATCAGAATCGCAAGGAAAGCAGTTTAGACAATACATCAACGGGATTTACAATAACCACTGGAAAAGATGGTTTCATTGGTGTAACATGCAGAAAGTCAATCCCATTGATCCCCCTCTGTCAGACATCCTAGATTTCTTCACTGACTTTTTGACGAGGGCCTAAAAGGATCTACGATGTTGGTTTACCGTTCTGCATTAAACTTTGTTTTCAAGGCGTCTGACAAGACAGATTTTCTGGAAGATTTTAGGATTTCAAAACTCATTAAATCTTTCAAAGTTGAAAGACCCACAACAAGGCGACGACTTCCCAGACTAGGACCTCTACATCGTCTTGAAATCCTTGATGAAGGCACCCTACGAACCACTTCTAAACGGCAACTTCCATCTTTTCGCTTGCAAGACAGTATTTTTAGTCACACTTGCCTCAAGTCTACACTGCAGCGAAATCCAAGCTCTCTTAATAGACCCGGCTTATTACTTATTTTCAAGTAATTTTGAAGCCGTTTACCTAACACCAAGAGATTCTTTTTGCGCCAAGACTCAAAGGCATTCCTTGCCAAACCAAACCATCACCATTCCAGCGTTTTCAATGTGATTGACGAAGAACCCGAAAGTTCCTGGTTTGAGCACTGCACTTTTACCTGGAGAGAACTGAGAGCAACGAAATCCGCAAGGGGCGGAACTAACTATTCTTACCCACACTTTAAGAAGAGCTTCGGCGAAACCACTCCAGCCATGATCGCAACCTGGATTAAATCTGTAATCATCAACGCATACGACGCTTCAGAAGCAGAGTCTGACAATAATGGCAAGGTCACAGCTCATGATCTTCGAGCCATCTCCACTTCATGGGCTTTCCACAACAACATCGCCATTCCTGAGATCCTCAGAGCAGCTTCATGGAAGAAACAGTCAGTCTTCACAGCCCATTACCTCAGAGACATGAGTTTATCATCTGGGACCCATTGTTGCAGCCAGATGTATCGTAAACCTCCCTCAAGCACTAAGAAGAAGCAAAACAAACGGCTCTTTTCAGGGCCACCATATCCAGAAAAGAGATCCATTACTCCCTGTTTTGCTATTTTTTTTTTCAATAAAGCGCAAAGTTTGTAACTTTTGGGGGGACCAGCTTCTAACCCTATGATACCCGTCTGGTGGTGCCTGCTGCCAGTTTAGACGAGGTCTTCCCACCCTACCCCCCACCCTACCTCCCATCTTGAGTCACCACCATGACATATTGAGAGGAAAGAAAGATGGCCACGGGGGCGTACTGGGGTTAGCATGGTGGCGACAATTAGACGTTTTTATCTCCTGGGAAATTTACATGTAATGTATATTTTGTTTTAGACAATAGAAGCAAAATTTAGCCGGCCATCTGGGAGCCGGCAATTTATTCTTTTTATTGATTGTAGAAAATCTTAATTGTGTGTTTTATTTAAAATGTTGTCGTAACATGCAAGACGTTGTAAACAAGCTAACCATTGCATATTGTGCTAGCATTTCATATTCCAGGGACTGCTTCATTTTAACTACATAATTAAAGAGCGAATATGTATGGTTTCAGATCTCCATAAACTGGACGAATGGAAAACACTTATTCCCCTGGGTTTCCAGAAGCAAGAATGGGAGGAATCGTCTTCATCCTCTGAAGACGATGGAGAAGACGATGATGAAGAAGCAGAGGAGGGGGCCTGTGGAGGACGTGTTGACAAAAATTCTTCAAGTAATGAGTCAGGTATGCACAGAGAGTTGAATCATTTGGACGCAGTTGCACTCCAAGAATTTAAGTTTGCACTACAAAGCAAGTTTTTAGAAGCCAAAATATCCAGCATTTAATTTTTTTTTTTTTTTTAATCACTTAACAGCATTTGACACACTTGAGGATTGTGGCATTTTATACAGCTTGAAAGACACTGTCGCACTAGTGTAAAGAAGTGTAAAGATACTGTGTTATAGCCTTATACCGTAAATCAGAGTTAACGGCTTAACGCTCTTGTCCACATTTTTTTTTTTTTTCAACTTGGCCTAGTCCATGTGAGGCCCCTCTCCATTCTTATTTGTTCCTTAAGTAAAGTCAACTTCGTACTGGTCCTGCACTAACGGAAATTTAAATGGTGTTTACAAAAATTTTAGTCATTCCAATCCTTAGTTGTGTTGACGCCCTCATAACTGTTGACCTCAATTTTTTCCATTATTTTAAGAGCCGTGTCAGCATCTCTTCTCCCTCCCCTTCCCCCAAATGCTGCAAAATGGTGTAAACAGTCAACACCCAGGGGTGTTCACTTTGTTACACAGGGTGTTTGGAAATTCGTGTCAAAAATTGTCAGGGCTGAATTCTACCATGAAAACAAGTAAAAAATTTCTAATAAACATGGGTGCAATTCTGCTTCGTTTTGGAATTAGACCTTTCCGAAGGTAACGAACTTTTGAAATTATTTCAGCCGTGGTATCATGAATTCCAAACTAAATGACCACTGGTTTAATCAAATAAACAGTAATGATAATGAAAACTCTCTGGAAAGACCTCCCTTCCAGAATGTTACAACGTTTAGTAAAGGGAAAAAAAAAAACCATTTCTTTGCATTTGAAAACAACCAAAAAAATTAAACATTTAAGAGACTGTACACAAATGACGTCACCCTAAATTTGCCCTTGTTTACTGCCATCCCCATATCACAGCCTCCTAGACAACTGATAACATCCCCCCCCCCCTTTACCTCGGTTGGTAGTCTGATTATCTATGATGTTACATAATTAGGGACTTTCACCGCCTTTTCCAGCCTGGCCTCCCCCCCCCCCCCCCCGCCATGAGGTCATTTGTGTTCTTAGCATCAACTTTCAGTATTTTTTACTAGTTCTCATCGGAAATCGGTGTCAAAATAATAGTATATTTTCAGGGCTGATTTCTCCCATGAAAACAAGTAAAAAAAATTCTTGATAAGCGTGGGTCCAAATTTGCTTCGTTTTGGAATTACACCCTGCCTAAGGTAACCAACTTTTGAGGTTTACCGCAATTATGGTGAACGGAATCAAAAAATGCAAACAAAATGACCATTGATTTAATTGGTTAAAACAATAATAATAATCAAGATCAATCTGTAGACAGAAAATTTAGTAATAAAAAACAATTTTTGTGATGAAAAAATATAAAACATTTTGTGAGACTCAAAACACTTACAAAAACAATAATTAAACAGCAGATTCTGAAAGGGAGGTCTTTCCAAAGAGTTTTTGTTATCATTACTGTTTATTTAATTAAATCAGTGGTCAGGTAGTTTGGAATTCTTGATTCCGTTTACCACGACTGAAATAATTTCAAAAGTTTGTTACCTTCGGCAAGGTCTAACTCCAAAACGAAGCAGAATTGAACCCATGTTTATTAGGAATTTTTTACTTGTTTTCATGGTAGAATTCAGCCATAAAAATTTTTGACACAAATTTCCCAACATCCTGTATACGGTAGGTTAGTGTGGTTGTAGTTTAAGTAGGAACCAACTACACTTGAATTGCCAACAATGTGGTTTTTTGTGACGATGTTAGATTAGGTGGGCAGAGTGTGAAGTTGATCCTCGGCCTTGCAAATCATTTTTACCTTCTTTCCTATCCCCTTGGAGGATTTGAATCTGCCAAGTGTCAGTAAAGGTTGTGTGATAAAAATGTTTTGGTCGTGCAGTTTCCCATGGAATACACACAGTTTATTCATGAACATATTCATGTCTGATAAAAGCATTTCTTGCACTAAATATTCTGACTTCATATTAATCACTGCACTATTATTTAAAAGTAGCTTCATGATTTAAAATATAAGTTCCAAACCTGTATATACAGGATAATTACAAAAATAAATAAGCAGTTTGAAGCTTTAAACAAAAAATATACAACTTATTTAGAACCGTTTTACCCGTCACGTTCTGTAACTTTGGGAGTTTTGCAGAACGGTGATAGTTTTTGAAGACGGGTCGTGTGAATGCCACTTCACTAGTTCTGCAAGACTACTGCGAAGGCTTTTGTGTGCTTGAATTGAGCAAAACAACCTCTGTTAACTTGTTTAACAACTCTTCAGAACATGTTTCGGGAAAGGACCACCAACTAGAATAACCGGCATAAGAAACAAGATTTGTACAAGATAGTGGAAATACTGGAAAAAATTTCTACACGGGAAAATACTGGAATATACTTGAAGTTAATCGCACCGCATAATAGTTCGAAGGTTAAATGAAAACTAGAACATTGCTACTTTCAAAACTACATTGTAAGTTTTCATAGTTTAACATCCAATGTATTATTCGGTGCGATTAAATTGGCGACTGTTTTAGTGTGTTGATATCACTCCTTTGAAGGGCCGAATCATTCGGAACTTGCGGCCCCCTTTTACCAGTTTTAGTTTTTGATATGATGTCAGTCCTTTTTTGAAATTGTGTATTAGACTCAATTCCACGACCGTGCAGATGTGTAATAACGTTCCACGTCAACAAGAATTGATTTTCAACACTATGCTACTATCTTTTGCCTAGAGGCCCAGGGCCGTAGCGAGGGGGGGGGGGGGAAGTTCCCCCCCCCCCTAACTTTTGCCAAGTCGGCAAAACTTACTCACGTGTGGGTCAGAGAAATTACACCGCCTAAGTTAGCCTTTCTTGCAATTTTTCATTACAGATTGTTGTGTAAAAAAATGGAAGTAAATATTTCCGACAATCCGACTATTATTTAGCATATTAACCAACTGTCCGACTAACTTATGGCTAAAGGTGGGGTGACCTTATCTGAGAAAGCATGGTTTGATCTAGCTTAATCCCTTCAACTCTCCTTTCGTAGTTCGGTTTCTTAAGTTGACCGTGACTGCATATTAAGGCAGAGTGTGAAATCGGGAATTCGTTACTTTTCAATAAAATATTTCCTCCGGCTGAAAGAAGAAATAATTTTGGAAAATCTCCCCCCCCCCCCCCAATCCACCTGTTGCGAACTCGCTGTCGGCAAACTGACAACAGTCAGTAAGTCACGTCGTTCTCATTTACACGACCGTCAAAATGACTAAGGGCAATCTTCGTATGGGAAGAAAACCAAGAATGCTATTAAGTTGGAGTGCACTGCATGTAGTTTTGACAACGATTACCGTAACACGCATGAAAAGTATTGCCAAGGCGGCAGAACGGTCCAAGTCAGACAAACTGATGCTCTGTCAAACCCCTTCGAGTTGGATGGAGCAGAAAAAAGGTGAGGTAGTCAAAAAATGTTTCAACCGTAAACCGTTGGATACAAGTTATAATTTGTACTAATTATAGCCGAATCAGTTAGTTTAACAGCCTACCGGGCAATTAGGTATTGAATATAAAAAAAATACGAGGCTAACACTAACAGCTACCTTAGAATAAAAAAAACTTTTGACCACAAAAAAGTCCATGAAAATTTGCCGACTCTAGCTAAAAAAATGTTTGAACGTTTTAAGACTGTTTGTTGAATACTGCAAAATAAGGTTTCTTTGTTGCCAAAACATCTTAACCTGATAATTTAGCATTACATTCCTCGAATGTGATGTTCCCCTAGAGGTTTCTTCCGGTGCGCAGCCGCCTGCTTGCATGCCCCCTACCGCGCATGCGTGTGGTAGTCCTCCCTTATAAAAGCGACAGCGCGCACGCTATCGGCATTCATTTTCCTCCAGAGGTGTCTTCACGCCACCTCGCGTCGCTGTTCCCCAGCTTTTGTACGGAAAATTGGATTCTGACCGAAGATGGCCGCGGCTTCCGAAGCTACCACTTCGCTCGCCGCTCCCTCTCATGCTCTCCTTCGTCCCCAACCTGCTGGCTTCTCCCCCGGCAATCGCTGGATCTCCGCCCTAGACCTTGCCGCCTCCTTCACTGAAGCTCCTCTTGCAAGCGTCAACGCCTTCACGGACTCTCACTTGCAACCCGGCCAGCGCACTCCGCCAGCCGAACCTTTGGACTTATCAGCTCTTCGAGAGGATTTTCTTCGGGCGAAAGACGTCTATCGTGAAGCCAAGAAGTCCCTCCAGCGGGCTACGGCCACTCACTCTCCAGCCCGCAACTCTCCTTTGGACCTGTCGTCCAACTCCTCCCGGATTGGTCGAAGCGTCTCCCGCAGCGAAGTCCGGCACATCGTCCAGGAAACGGTCCGTGTGATGCAAGACAATCCCATGCCGCCTCCCTCCTGCACGTCGTCTGCCCGACACGCCCGCACATCCGCCTCCAGCCGGGACTCAGCCAAGCGCGGCTCAACGCCGCCCGTCGGCAGCCAGAAGAGACACAAGTCATCTTCTCCCTCTCGTTCCACTTCCCGGACGACGCCGCTGGGGACCAAGTCTTCCCGCTAGATGCGCTTCTCAAGACGGTCGAAGATACCGTTCCCGACTGCTTCCTCTTCAAGCCCTCACAATCACCCGACGCTCCGGCCGTCAACCGTGGGCTGAAAACCGGCTTTGGCTTTGCCCTTCGAGACAAAGACGACAAACCCCGCAATCTTCTCGGGCAATCCACCACGCTGCTAACCTGCCTCCTCCGCAACGAAGGCTCCCTACTCGGCAAAGGCGATCGTCTCGTCCTCGACAAGGAACCTCCTCCTCCCCGTCCAGGCCGTGAAAACAGCTTCTTTCGGCCGTTGGGTGACGGCGCCACGAACCCGAACAACTTTGCTACCTACTCGGAATGCGAATTCTTATGCAGCGAGGTAAAGATGGATTTCGGCACCACTCTTTCCATCCCGAAGAAAGCTGACATTCCAACTTTCGTCCTGTACGAGAACGACAAATGCCTCCGGCTAAGCCTGCGTGCCGCTTCCCAAGCCGACGTCCTCAACACTGCGGTGAACGCCCTGTGCGAAAGATTGTCCTCGGACGCAAGCCCCGAAGAAATCCGCAATCTTTCGTCCCTAATAATGCAGCTCTTTCAGAAGGCGAGCTTCGCCACATATCACTCCATCAACTGGGCCACAAGAGCCCTTTTTAACAATACTCTACTCCTCCGGGACATAGCTCTTTCGTCCACAAACAACCTCAACGTCTCCACGATGCACCGACTCTGCAACCAGCCCATCCACGAGACGGACACGCTCTTCCGGGGCCTCATCCCGACTCTCGCCCCGCATCTTGACATCGCTAGAAAACCCAAGCCATACAAGCAAATCCCTTCTTCCTCTCGTCCGGCCTCAAGGAATAAACAGCCCAACCCTCGCCCTTCCCCGGACAACTGGATCAGGACGCCTGGCCCCTCGCAGTCCCCGCGCCAAAAAGACTCTCGTCCGAAAAACCCGCAGCCCTTTCGGCCCGACCAGCCTCGCTCTCGCCCCGGCCAACACAAGCAGAAACGAGCCGCCACGCCAGATCGTCGTAGCCGCCACTCGTCACCAGGGGGCAAAACCAACTCTCGTACGAACCAACAATGACGCATTCCACCCATCCTGCCTTCCAGTCGGTGCAAGACTAAGATTCTTCCTCCCAGCCTGGCTACATTTAACAGGGAACCCAGAAGTCCTTTCTATCATCAAACACGGCTTTCGCCCGGACTTTCTGTCAAACCCACCGCTCCTTCCTTCACCGCCATGGGATTTCTCCCCGCCACCAACTCCTCAACTTTCGTTCGAAGTCTCCGAACTCCTGCGGAAGAATGCAATAAGGGTATGCCGCAAGCCAGGCCCGGGCTTCTACAGCTCCATCTTCGCCCGACCAAAGAAGTCAGGAGGCTCCCGCTTGATTTTCAACATGAAACCCCTCAACAAATTCATCTCAAACGACCATTTCAAAATGGAAACTCTCGAATCCATCCGTCTTTCGTTCAAACAGAACGACTGGACAATCTCCATCGACCTGGAAGACGCTTATGTCCATGTCCCGCCCCATCCGGCCATCACGCACCTCTTTCGTTTCATCTACAACCAAAAGGTCTACGAATTCCGTTGTCTTCCCTTCGGCCTGAATGCAGCCCCCAGAATTTTTACATTGGCTCTCAAACCGATACTGGCTCACCTACACCAAAACGAGATTCAAGCCAACGCCTACTTGGACGACTGGGACCTCAACAACCCGGATCCTCTCACACTATTACAAAACAAGGACAAGACCATTTCCCTGCTAAATCAACTGGGCTTCGGAATAAACTACACAAAATCCCGCCTGATACCAGCACAAGTCTTCACCTTCCTAGGGGCCTCTTTCGACCTCCACTCAGCAAGAATTGCCCCCTCCCCGGAAAGAATAGAAGACCTCCTTCTCCACATCCGCCACTTTCGGGCGAAAACAAGCTTCTCTCCTCGAGAACTAAACTCGCTCATCGGAAAGGTGGACGCAATGGCGAATCTCGTCCCCTACGGTCATTGGATGGTAAGACCTTTTCACCACCACCGCATAGACAACCAGGCCATCAATCAAGACTTCACGGACAAGCAAGTCCCCTTCAGTCCCAACTTTCCGAGGGACTCCCTTCTGTGGTGGTCCGATGTCACCAATCTCACACAGACGCAACCCCTCCACGAACCACATCCCAAACTGCTCCTCTAGACGGACGCTTCGAGAATCGTCAGGGGTGCCCACCTGGGCACACAAGACACGTCAGGCCTTTGGCCGTCAACCTGCACAGACCATATCAACATCCTCGAACTTCGAGCAATTTTACTCGCTCTCCGACACTTTCTTCCCGAAATCAAGAACAAGACAATCCAAGTCCAGTCCGACAACACGTCTGCCCTGGCCTACATAAGGAAAGAAGGTGGAACGAAATCCAGATCTCTCCATCATCTAACATCGGAAATATTCAACCTCTGCGTACCGCACAACATCACACTCCTTCCTCTCCACATTCCAGGCAGCAGGAATGTGATCGCCGACTCCCTATCACGTCAGAAACCTCCAACGGGCGAATGGTGCCTCAAGAAATCCATCTGCGAATCTCTCTTCACCATCTGGGGCACTCCGATGATAGACCTGTTCGCCACGAGGCACAATGCCAGACTTCCCCTCTTCATAAGCCCGATTCCGGACGAAAGTGCAGTAGCAGTAGACGCCCTGACGTTCCCTTGGCACAACCTATTCGACTACCTCTTTCCTCCCTTCAAGCTCCTCCCTCAAGTTCTCCTAAGGATCCAGGAAAGGCAGAGCTTGTTTCTGCTCATAGCCCCCCTCTGGCCATCGGCAGCATGGTTCCCACTCCTTCTAGAACTTCTAGTCGACACTCCAAGAAGTCTACCTCCTCAACCAGATCTTCTATCCCAACAGAGGGGAACAAAGCTACACCCGAACGTATCCAACCTCAACCTACACGGGTGGCTACTATCATCAAACTCCTCAAAAAGGCAGGAATTCATCAAGAAGAGGCCGAACGCATCGCCTCAAAGGCAACAAGGGACTCCACTAACCGGATGTACGACAGCCACTGGTCAAAATGGATTCGTTGGTGTATCACAAAACAAGCTAATCCTATCAACCCACCTCTTCCCACCCTCCTAAACTTCTTCAGAGATTTGTGTAACATCGACAATCTCAAAGGCTCTACAATCCTAGTCTACCGTTCCGCTCTAAACACTGTTTTTAAAGCCGCCAACAACATGAACTTACTTGACGACTACCGTATTTCAGCCCTCCTTCGCGCATACGAAAACGAAAAACCCACTACCAGAAGGACGATAACAGACTGGTACCTTTCACTCGTCCTGCAGTCCCTAATGGGCGAACCATATGAACCCTTACAGGACACCTCCCTTCACCTCATGACCCGTAAGACGGTCTTCCTAGTCACGTTAGCCGCCAGTCTTCGTTGTTCGGAAATCCAAGCCCTCTCAGCAGATCCCACATACTGCATCTTTGGCCCCAACTTCTCCTCTGTCACCCTATATCCAAGGTCAACATTCAGAGCCAAAACACAGAAGCCTTCGGAACCACCGAAACCAATCACCTTTCCTGCTCTATCCACCCTAGTCGGAAACGAACCAGAACGCCTTCTATGTCCAGTCAGAGCCCTACGCTTCTACCTAGCCCGGACCCGTCATGAAGACATCCACCGTGGAAGAAACCAACTCTTCCTCCCAGTCGATCCCCAATCTGGTGAAACATCGCCAGCCATGGTATCGAGATGGATTAAGAAAACAATTGAAGCAGCCTACGAAAAAACTCCGAATGAGAGCATGAGAGTGACGGCGCACGAAGTGAGACCTGTCCGCACATCATGGGCCCACCACAACGCCGTCCCAATAGAAGAGATCCTGGCAGCAGCATCCTGGCGCCACCAGACTACCTTCACCTCCCACTACCTGAGGGATATGTCAAGAGAAGAATCAGGACTACACCGGCTGGGACCGATCGTCGCTGCCAGAACCGTGGTCAACCCCTCATTAAGCACTCAGAATACAGACGCAAGCCATCCATGAAGGAAGCAAGCCACCCAGATGGAAGCAAGCCATCCAGGAGGAAGCAAGACCCAAACAACGGTCCTTTTCAGGGCCACCAAATCCTACGAAAGAGACCAACCTCCTGTTTTCATCCGTTCTGAATAAAGTGCAATTTTTTTCTCTTCCAGATAAAAAGTTTTGGGGGGAACGCCTGCTTGCACCCCGGGGCACCCGTCAGGATGGTGCCCGCCACCGAAAGTGACGAGGTCTGCTGATAATGCTAAATTAACAGGTTAAGATGTTTTGGCAACAAAGAAAGAACATTTTGCCGGCCCCCAGCCGGGCCAACTAAAAATGGTTTCTTTGTGCCTAAAACATACTTAACCTAACTCCTGCCCTGCCTCCCCTTTCGAGTCACCGCCTGACACATTGAGAGTAAAATGAATGCCGATAGCGTGTGCGCTGTCGCTTTTATAAGGGAGGACTACCACGCGCATGCGCGGTAGGGGGCATGCAAGCAGGCGGCTGCGCACCAGAAGAAACCTCCAGGGGAACATCACATTCGAGGAATGTAATGCTAAATTATCAGGTTAAGTATGTTTTAGGCACAAAGAAACCATTTTTAGCCGGCCAGGCTGGGGGCCGGCAAAATGTTCTTTCTATAGTTTGCTTGTGTCACATACGGAGAACTATCTCTACGATAGGCTTGGTTAAAATACCGAATTTATATTCATAGCTCTACATTGCTGCTAAAAGAAGCAGCTCTTATGGCATGCCGACTTACAGTAAATTATTCTTGAGTTATATCGTGATATTCGAAAACAGTAAAAGTTTTTCTCTGCGTGCTGTTAAGTTGAAAATGGTCATAATAATATAAAAGTTGGAATGAACAAAAAAGACTGATTGGTGCTAAACTGTTGTTGGCAAAAATTCATTACCAACATCAATTAGGAAACTAGGTAAAAAAAAACTTAAACTTTGGAGAGAGCTTAAAAGAAACCCAGGAAGCCACAGATTAAGCAATTACAATCTATGCCGTTCACAATACTTGACCAGCATTCAAACCTGGCACAACAACAGCGCATCTAAGGTGGTACAGGACGGGAATATCTCGGCACTTTTTCGCTACTATAAAAAAAAAACCAACACTGTGAAAAGCATACCGCCACTCTTATTTAATGGCATTTATGCTACAACAAACATAGCCAAGGCAAACTTATTGAACACCATATTTGTATCTAATGGAGTCACTGATGATAATCTAATATTACCACCAAACGCTACTGAGCACAATTCTTCTGCGTCATCCAAACCATTTCTCAGCTCTATTGTTTTTACCCGACAACTAATACTTGAAGCATTGTCATCACTCAAACCCAGTCATGCTGTCGGTCCAGATGGCCGTTCGTCGTTTTTTTATAAACAAATTTATCTAGAAATCGGTGAGGCTCTACTTTTCCTTTTCAATCTCTCTTTCCGTCTGGGCAAAATACCAGAAAGCTGGAGTACGGCGAATGTGGTTCCGATATTTAAGACGGGTAACCATTCAGATCCCCATAACTATCGTCCTATAGCTCTTACTGCCGTACCATGTAAAATCATGGAAGCGATCATTCGAACCCAAATGCTTTCGTTTTTCTCCAAACACTCTTTACTGGACAATGAACAATTTGGCTTCCTACCCGGACGATCCTCTACTATGCAACTTCTTTTATATCTGGACCAGCTGACGAGTGCTCTTGACATCGGCATCCCATCTGATTTTATTTTTTACGACTTAAAAAAAGCCTTTGAGTCAGTCGTCCACTCCAAACTGCTCGTTAAATTACTTGCTCTCCAAATTTCTGGAGATCTACATTACTGGATCCAGGCATTTATCTCAAACCGTACACAAAAGGTCGTTATTGAGTCGATTCAATCAGAGCGCTACAGTGTGGTAAGTGGGGTGCCTCAAGGATCCGTCCTGGGCCCCCTACTCTTCGTCGTATTTTTAAATGATCTTTCTTTTTCCTTGGAGTCACCTGGGGCGACACGTTTCAAATTTGCTGATGACGTCAAAACGGGATCAACTATCACCTGTTTTAGTGACGGCTATCAACTTCATACTGATATAGACATCGTATACCAATGGTCGCTTAAATGGCAGTTGCCCCTTTCGCAATCTAAATGCTATGTTTTCCACGTGGGTGCCTCCAATCCTTCATTGTCCTATGACCTAGGTGGAACCAATTTACAAGTTGTTGACTGTGGTCGCGACCTAGGGATTTGGTTCTTTAAGGACCTATCGTTTTCTACACACTGCACGAAGATTGCAGCTACAGCTTATCACAGACTATCAATGATTAGGAAATGCTTTGAGGCCACTAGCGCTGATATATGGGTGTGGGTCTTCAAAGTCTTTGTAAGACCCCTTTTGGAATATGCAAGCCCAGTTTGGTCTTCCCACCTACTGGGTGATATTGATCGCCTTGAGGCTGTACAGCGAACCTTCACCAGAAGCCTGCCTGGCTTCAAGACTCTTCCGGCCAATTCTCGCCTTCGTAAGGCCGGACTGGAACCATTAGAGTTGCGTAGGATTAGGGCAGACCTAATAATGACTTTTAAGATTTTGCATGGATTACTGCCGATCGATCTACCCTTTTTCGATCAAGCTCCCTCTTCATCCACCAGAGGCCATTCCCTGAAGCTGCGTGTCGAGCTCACACATCTGGGCTGTCGGAAATCATTCTTTGCCGTACGCGTAGTTCCAATTTGGAACTCACTACCCGAAGAGACGGTCTCTGCCGCGTCAATTTCAATCTTTAAGAAGAAGCTACTGAGCTGTGATCTCACTAAATTCCTTAAAAGGACTTACTGACATACTCCTTTTAATCACTCTTCCATAATACGAATTCACTTCTTCTCTTCTTTCCTTTTAACTCTGGGAACGGTATCAGTGGCCTGCCCTTCCGTAATCCCACTCCCACTTTTGATGAGAGTAAACATCTTATTATTATTATTATTATTTATATATTATTATTATTAAACTACAGAAACGAAACAAGGTCCTATTTTTTTTAATAAATCACTACCTTTTCATACTTAAAAAAACTAGCAGTAGGTCATATATACAGGATCCAGCGGTCTTCTAAAGACACCGTTAGGTCCAACCCGCCCCCCCCCCAACACACACACACACACACACACAAGAGAAACGAACAGTTACAAACAAAATGTTCAGAAATAGAAGAATAAAAGTAATTCACTAAAAGAACTAGCCTGAACACATAGAAAAAGCGCTGTAATTAGTAGGTAACTTCTTAAATGAAACGAACGTGTGATCGTGTGTTACCTTTCATTAAAAAAGGCAAAAATCCTGTTGTGCAAAAATCAGTCCCTCGTTAGTCTAATATTCCTTCATATCACTCCACTGTGCATTTGTGTGTACCTTTCTATTACGCGAACTGATTAAAGATTTTCTACAGAATGTAGTTTCCTTCAAAGTATTGTTACAGCCAAGTAGGGCTGCGTCGGGCAGATGATCAGGTGGGGTTAACGCTCACTAAAACCCTTTGACCCTTTGGAGCACCTGCCATTTTTCCTATGACCGTCATGAGACTTCACTAGGGCCGAAAATAAGGGATAGTGTCCTATTGAAAAGTTTATGGGTGTGTTGCGTGGGTGGGTGAGGGTGGGAGGGGTGGTACCCCTGTTCAAAAGTCTACGCGGCCGTAGCAAAAAAAAAAAATTTCCTTTGATTTTTTGGTAAATCGGCCCCCTCTCAGGCCAACTTTCTGTATTCGCCCTTAGTCAGGGCATGGAAATTAGTTTTTTTTTTGTTTTTCAAAAAGCTCTTTTCCTACGGTTCGTATGTTTTCTTTCACTTTTGTGGAGCCTAGAAATGTCTAAAACATTGTTTGAAGCCAAGAAAGGTCTTAGAATATCTAAAAATCCGACAGCTTCCGGGGCTTGCCCCGTACCCCACTGGGGGAGCTCACAGCGCGCCGTCAGACCCTCTAGCTGGAGTGGGTGATTCGGCAAATTTAAGCAAATTTTGAAAGAAAAGTCGGTAAATTGGCCCCCCCCCCCCAACAAAATGCCCTTCGCTACGCCACTGTAGAGGCCCAACTATTCTCAACTTAGTCACCTCTTTATAGGTTTGGTTTTAATTTTGTTGTAATTTGTTTTATTTAGTTAGTTTTGGTGTGTTGATATCACGCCTTTGAAGGTGCACCACTCTCAACTTGGTGGCCTCTCTACCAGTTTTTGGCTTTGTTTTTACAGTTTGTTTATTTTTCGTGAATTGGATGTGAATATAATTTCTTTGTCAATGTTGTTTAGATTTATTGTGATACACTAGTGTCTAGGCACGCACATGAGTATACACGTTGAGCCTGAGATACTTCGGCCTGAGAGACGATGCCGACAATACTAACAATGGTTATAACAATATTTTCGTACTTACACGCCTTCCCTGTTATACCCCCAGGCTCCAAACCATAAAAGGTATGCTGTTAGTATTGTACTGCAGCCAATCGTTCAATTTCATAGCCGGAAGCCTTCCCGTTATATATCTCGGTATCGATGAATAATCACCCTATGGAAATTAACATGGGGATGAGCGGACTAGCTAACTATTAACACATTTACAACATTATTGAGGGCCAGATTTTGCATTGAAAGCAGCTTATCTGACATTCGTACACAAGTTAATTTTTGTCAGGTGAGTCATTGCTCACGATTTCAACACGATTTAAGCTTTTGTACCGCATTATTATTTTTCCTCGATCTGAAATGTGCTCAACTATGTTTCAGGATATTAGACATTGACGCAATGGCGTCGCGCTACAATGGCGTCGTGTTTTACAACCTCGACAATTGAATGGACGTGATGTTTGTTTTGATGTTTGTTGCCTAGCTGTGCACGACACAATAGTGTGTGTCTAGATTTGTCGTAATTGCTTTGTAAGTTTTACAAATTTTATGTCACTTAAAAGCGCCGTCATAAATTTTCGTTTTGCGCAATCTCTGAAAATGCAGAGCACTTCCGGTTCCAGAAGTAACACCATACCCTGTTCGTCATTCCTCTCTGTCATCCATACCATTTTGTAATTGAATTCCACATTGTGCTGATCACTACATGAACGGGAATGTGTCCGGACCTTTGTGTTTAAAGTAGGGATTTGCGATACCCGAAAAATTTGAGCCTAGCTGAGTATGCAACTTGTACTCTAGCTTGGCTCTTCGCTTGAATCCATACTCGAAAAACTTGAATCCGGTGAAAATTCATTAACTTCGCCAATTTTTGACCGATTTTGACATTCAACATACCAAATTCATTGTCTCAATGAGAGCTTTTCAGTGGTGTAAAAAGTCACTAGTGCAAACCATTTTAAAGTTATATATCCTAAAAACTGGAAAACCTTATACGTTGATCAACACAGGCAGTTTGAGCAGTTAAGCAGCAACTGACTTGTTATTATACTAGCAAATAAAAAGATACTTGCAAAATAAGTGTTCACCAAATACTCAAACTCGCCTCGTACTTGATTCTTCTTTTGCAAACTCGGCTCGGCTCGACTCGAATTAAAATTATTCTGCTCGCACACCCCTAGTTTAAAGTTTATTTGTACCGAATATTTGTAAGGGTAAAAATGTTTGCTAAAGAACATGGCCACTCCATCCTGCGTTTGCCTCCATATCAAAACTCAAACCAATTGAAATGATATGGGCTCAAATAAAAGGTTATGTATCGGCAGAAAACCGTTCATTCAAGATGCCAGGTGTGGAAAAGCTAACTGACAATGCCATAAAACTAGTCACCCCGGGAAAATTGGCAGCCTGTGTGAAACACGTCAGAGCTGAAGAGGAAAAAAATGTGGGAGATGGCTGCCCTGGAAGACATAAGAGTAGAACCCGTACAATTTCAAGTCAAATGTGCTAGCAGTGATTCCGAGGATGGTAGCCTAAGTGGTATTGATGAGCTGCCATAAACATTCACCACCGAATTTGCTCCATGGCTAAGAAAACAGCCTTTATCAAGGCTAACTAATTGAGAAGAGTAATCCAATTTCCAGCTGTATTTACTTGTAAATAAAATAGTTTTTTTTTTTGTTTCAGCTGAAAAAAGATAATTCCTACAAGCGGGGGTAGGGGGCAGGAGAATCCCATCAGCTAACGGGAGTGCATTTAGACCCTTTTTTTTTTTTTTGGAGGAGGGAGGAGGTAATGTGTTTAGTTGTAGGTTATATAAGAAGATTTGGCAAGACTGGCGATTTACTTTTTACTAAACAATATCACATAAAACAGTTCATACGTTTTTTTTTTGTGGGGGGGAGGGGGGAAAAAACCAATCCAACAAAGCTACAGGGTAGTAGACACATGAATTTCTCTTAGTACAGTTTTTCTTTCTGAATATTTTTACAGATTTGTAATTTTTATCCTTACAATTTACTTTTTTTTGGAGGGGGAAAGTGTTTAATTGTAGGTCATAAGAATTTTCGTCTAGACTGGAGCTTCATAATTTACTTTTTGCTAAACAATATGACATACATTTTTAAACAGATCTTAGATTTTTTTGGGTGAGGGGGAGGGGAAAAGGAGAGTAACAAGTAAAGACCTGAAAAGTGGCACATGCTCCTACAGAAGCACGCTCTCTGAGAAGAAGTACGAAATAGCATGCCAAAATCTACCCTTACGTAGAGATACGTAATAGCTTGAGCGGAGACTGGCTCTCAATTTTGCCTGTTTTTTACTTTAGTGCCGTGGTCCGTAGGGGAAAAATCATACACCATTTGCCTATTCAACCCATGGGAATACCAGAATTAACAATTGACAATTGGCATTTATGGTGTCACATTTAGGGGCTTGCAAAAGATTTGACAAAATGTGACAAGGGGAGAAGGTTAAAAAAGTGACTAGCGCAACCTTAATTTTAAAGAAATGGGTGGGGGAGTCGATATTAGTGATGTCACTTTTTAAAGGGGAGTTGCAGAAGTTGTGAACACATGTGACGAGGGAGGGGGTAAAAAGCAGAAAACTTTGCATATGGCCTCTTCTCACTTTTTTCGTACATTAATTTTACGGCATAGGATATACATATACATTTTTTTCATTCACAGATGATCAAGATGAACAACAAGAGGCTAACAAATCTTGAAACTATAATGAAAGTTTTTGTGTGGGGTTGCAGCTTCTGAATTTAATAACAATGGTAGAACAAACTGTGAGATGATTTGCAAATAGCACACAAGAAAGTTCGCATTGATGCTACCAATGCTTGAACAAGGCTTTAAAGAAGTTAAAGAGATGTGAAAAGAACTTTTACAGGTTCAAAGGACCATGGGACCAAGCCTCACTCCATATATATATATATACATATATACCAAACGTTTTCAGCAGTAAGAAGTTCACCATTACTCAACGGATGCTGATCTCTACGAGTACATGAAACACAGTTGCTCAGCAAAGATGCAACATCACCTGCAAGGTGGTAAGGTGGGGTAGTGTCTAACCACTGGCTGAATTTCTGCAAAGGGGCAATGGCGATGAAAAGACAATAGGAGGGAAAAAACCCTTAGCCAATCAACGAGATCTTTCTGATGGTTGATTATATCACATTACTAAGCGGATGCAATACAAATTAAATGTGACTGTATGGGCTTCAAAAAAGATATGCACCTGGCATTTAAGTAACCACAAGTTCCTAAACACAACAAGATAATTTTTGACTGAGCTATTGCTGTCTTGGTCACCTAGACGAAGTACAAAACGATACACTAATGAATAATGATAACAATTATGACTATGAGTAGTTTAAAATACACTACTTTAACCAGACTAAAACGTAAACTGGTTTAGAACATAAAAAAGGTCCCATTCAACTCTTGTGAAAACACAAGATGGTAGGCCAAAATGCAGTTTACAGTAGTTGTGGCCAAACACATTCAGCAGTTGATTGAAATATGGTAGGAATATTCTTTGAAATACGGCTAAATGACTCGTGTACTTAACTTAAAAGTTGTGTGAAAATTCAAACTGTGGCCCCAAATTGTTGTCCAGAAAAATTGTTTACTTCAGTTATAGCCAAACGAGTGAAGCGATTCTAATAGTATTTGGTAATAATATTTTTTTAAATACGTACATGATTTGTACCAGTTGATAAAAATACAAAATGGCAGCTTCGAAAAACCGTTTGCAGCAGTTATGGCCAAAGGAATTAAATTTTCTTCATGGGGGATTGGTGTGAGCAAGGGCTACTGTTTACTGAATCTATTTCTAAGACCTTTTCGAAGCCAACGCAAACCAAAGTTGGATTTTCCAAGCGCACAACATTTTGGCTGGCATACACAAATGGATAAACTAGACATGCTTTAAAAAAAATCAAGTTTTTTTATTTCGGCGGTGGGGCGGGAAATGTTTTCTTTTTTTTTTTACATAAAAAGATATTACGCCTATGCAATTTTAACTCTTGGATATTTGACAGCAGCTATTTCTTAAGGTTTGATTTTCTAAGTCAACATCCCATGGGGCTTTTGCCTGCTCAACCAAGCTGTTGAAATCATCATACTTACTTTAAGTGTTGGTGCAATCTCTATTTCATAATTTTCTTTTTGTTTTTCAATGTGTGCGTGTGTTGCAATCTAGCATTTTGGGTGTACGAAACCACAGATGTTTTACTAGTGTGTTAAGCACAAATGTTCGTAGCCACTTACCAAATCGACAATTTGTAGCTGGCAACTTCAGTTTTATTTTCCAAAACAGTGACTTACTGTACAGGCCCAAATGTAATGCGGCTCGAATATATGGCAAATTGCAATTTTAAGCCTACAAATAAAAAAATAATAATAGCGCGATTACAAGGCGGACGACCTAAGACGCTGGCAGTGCCACTATTACCAATATTGCGAGTGCCCCAACCCAGCTAAGTCATTGCTGATTCAAATAAATTTTTATTTTTTTTTGCCACGGCTTCACCGGGTATTGGTTGGCGGCAGCATCAGGAAAACCTCATTTCGATAATTTTGCGAAAAGTTCAACGATTTTGGCATTGAAATACACCGTTTTGTTCGAGCGCTTTCGAATGGTGCTAATTTCAGATCCATAGTTCAAGTCGTTCTCAAGATATACCGTAACAAAAACCAAAGTAAGTTCCAAAAAAAAACACTGAGAGCAACTGAAAATTTTCCCATAGCCTAGCACTGACCGTGCAGTCGTATTTAATCAGCATTGTGATGGCTTCTTGTAGAAGACAGAACGTCTGTAAATTTGTGCACTGTAAAAACAAATCTGCATCTTGTCAAAACTGCATAACATGTCAAGACCTTGAATAAATGGGTTTATATTTACTTGACAATGTGTCTGTTCTTTGTGGACTACAAATTCTACACCTTTGGGTCACCCAGCATTGATAACAACGGCAGCCGGTCAGTTGAATCAGCTTGGCCTTCCCTTTACACCTTCGTGACGACGGGGCCACCTCTTCCGCCATCTCTCGCCTGTGTTCATCGCAAGCAACAGCACCCTGTCAGCTACCTCGACTCGACCTTTGTTCATCCTTATTTTTTTCTTTCCAGGTCATCTGTCGTCGTTAGAAACATCATCATTCTGCCAGCCGACATTGCTCATCCTTCGCTCACCCCTGTCGCGTCTTTTAAAAACAAGGGGGCTGGCACCATACGTTCTAGCTGTCTCCTGGCGCTTTGCGTCCCTGTCTCCAACATTATCCACACCGCTTGTCACAAGGCAGCCTTCTTGGGTCGACGCCTCTTACCTCTTAGGGCCGGTAATCCCAACCCACGCCAACTTCCGCATCTTCATGACATGCTTTCACACCTAGTAACCCGCCATCATCATTGTCCGTAGCGCGCACCTTTCGCGAAGGCCTCGATGATGGCTGCAGCAACATCGGCGCCCCCTGCGTGGGGTTGTCTCAACTAAATCATCCCACAATCCTTTGCGACCACCAGCGCTTGGCGGGAAAACTCTCCTGGCACCAGTCACAGTTCAAGCAAGAGGTTGAATTACCCTTCACTACTTTGAAAAGACAAAGATTATCTCACTATGGATAACCATTGTGCGAATCTGCTTCAATCCCCTGCAGCTCCATCGCAGGAACTTGCGTTATCTGGTAACCTGGAAGTCGTCACGCTCGACAATCCTGGACGATGCAAGTGTCCCGTCTTTGTTTCCAACTTGCCAAGAATCATTCCTGACGAAGTTTGCCACGAACATCGAACTTGCAATTTCTTCCGAAATCCCTGCTAGATCTTCTGCTTGATCGATCAGCCAACTTAGGATAAATCACCATCATGCTAACAGAAATCCAAATGCCTTCCCGAACAAAGCCGGCGGAAGCGACTATTAGACAAGCTAGAAGCAGCCGGAGCCACTCTGCCTGCTCTGGGTAAGTTGTCATCGAAATCTCAACGTTCTTCGGCTTCATCACCTTCATCATAACCGCTCAGCAAAAATATCTGCTACCGGCTCCTGTTCTCCTCACATACTTAAATCAAAAAAGGGCCTATCCGCAAAGAACCTACTGGTTCTCCAGCCGTCACATCAGGTTCAACCAGGCTGTCGTCAACCCCTGCTGTTCCGACCGAACCCACAATAGCAACCCGGTCACTCCCTTCGTTCCGGCATCAGTAGCTACTTCGACGTAACCGCCGGCCATGCGTCCCAGTTCTCCTTCCGCACATTTTGGTCTCAATGTCACCAGTTTCGATGGCCTGAATAGTGTGCAGCATTCTTCTTTGGAGTTTTCCAATGCATCCCAGCTTCGACAGGCATTTTGCTTTGGCCTTCGTCTATCAAAGAGGAATTATCGCCGGCTTAATAAGACTTTAGGCTCAGTCATCGAAACGTAAGTAAAATGTAAGTGAAAATGAAACAAAACCCAAAGTAAATTGTCCGTACCATCGGTATATGAAGTCGGTCATTGACTTCATTTATCTGCTCTCTGAACGTTCTGCCGCCCTCCAAGTTAACGAATATCAACCACGCTGCGGAGACAACACATCTACGTCAGACAATCTCCAAACAGCGCTTCGAATTAAACTTAGCCAACTCTAAGATCAAGTTGCTTTCTTCACTGCCCTCCAGTGCTCAACAGATTTGGTGCCTTCAGCGCTGTCGCCTGTCGGCAACCCGTAAGCCTGCTTGCTACCATTTCCCAGTTTTGTCTAGGATTCAACGGCAGCGCCGGCTGAAGCCTCGTGATCCTCATCACTTTCTCAAGAGCATTCCGCCACCAGGGGTTGTAACGAGTGGTCCTATCACCCTAGCAATTCTGCTGGGCCCTGTAAGAGTGGACATGCAAGCTCCGTCCGCATCAACCAGCCATACCGACATGCCTTCACCGACCTTCGGCATCGCATCAGAATGGGCCACAGCGAACTCAATGCTTCCAGCTGACAGGTATGCAGAATTTCAGTGTGGCAGTGACGAGGATTTCATCCCGTTTTACACTAACATTAAGCAGTGCTCCGCCCACCGGCCATGCCACCCAGTTCTCCTTCCGCACATTTTGGTCTCAACGTCACCAGTTTCGATGGCCTGAATAGTGTGCAGCGTTCTTCTTTGGAGTTTGCCGATGCATCCCAGCTTCGACAGGCATTTTGCTTTGGCCTTCGTCTATCAAAGAGGAATTATCGCCGGCTTAATAAGACTTTAGGCTCAGTCATCGAAACGTAAGTAAAATGTAAGTGAAAATGAAACGAAAACCAAAGTAAATTGTCCGTACCATCGGTATAGGAAGTCGGTCATTGACTTCATTTATCTGCTCTCTGAACGTTCTGCCGCCCTCCAAGTTACGAATATCAACCACGCTGCTGAGACAACACATCTACGTCAGACAATCTCCAAACAGCGCTTCGAATAAAACTTAGCCAACTCTAAGATCAAGTTGCTTTCTTCACTGCCCTCCAGTGCTCAACAGATTTGGTGCCTTCAGCGCTGTCGCCTGTCGGCAACCCGTAAGCCTGCTTGCTACCATTTCCCAGTTTTGTCTAGGATTCAGCGGCAGCGCCGGCGGAAGCCTCGTGATCTTCATCACTTTCTCAAGAGCATTCCGCCACCAGGGGTTGAAACGAGAGGTCCTATCACCCTAACAATTCTGCTGGGCCCTGTAAGATTGGACATGCAAGCTCCATCCGCATCAACCAGCCATACCGACACGCCTTCACTGACCTTCGGCATCGCATCAGAATGGGCCACAGCGAACTCAATGCTTCCAGCTGACAGGTATGCAGAATTTCAGTGTGGCAGTGACGTTGATTTCATCCCGTTTTACACTAACATTAAGCAGTGCTCCGCCTACAGAACAGGATCATTGTCGTGCAAAAACTGTCCCTCAACGGCCAAGGGGTACTACTTTGTTTTCGCCTCTGTCACTAAAGACCACAACACCAAGCGTTAACATTTGCTACAAACTATTTTATGTTGAGGAACCCCGGCCACCTCCTCCTTCCTTGCGACCGTGCTTTCCTCCTTTTTTACAGGAGTCAGCTCTTGACCCCCATGTTCCCACCATCATCGGACAACTTTATCAGACCCGTCCACCTTCCCTTCCTACATCAGCCAAGTTTGGACCATCGCCAGATGTGTCAAGTAACCACCAATGTCGACCGCGATCCCCTTTTCGCCACGACCAGCGTGGCCATCTACTGTCGCCTACAACCTTCGTAGGATTGCACCTGTCGCCATAAACACGTCATCCGTACAGCTGGTTCAACTTGCAGTTCTACGGCTCAGGTTCACCCGTGAACTTCACGACGATAATGAAGATAGGAGTTAACATTGAAAAGGTCGTGATCCTTGATTCCTCGCAGCCGCATTCCACCTTGTCAGTGGCTCATGCAGGACTGCACCGCTAAAGACAAACTGTTCCTCTGGCCATGTGAACTTTCGAAATAAACCTCTTCAAAATTACTTTCGCCTGCTCCCGCTGCTGCATCTGGAGTTCCTCCAGCACCCACCCTTCTACGTCTCCAGGTGTCAAGTCTTCCGACCGTGGTCATGACCACATCCAAGGTAGATTGCGGCCCATCTTCTTTTGCATCCGTCACCACCTGTACCACATCAGGAGGCGACAGATTTTACCAGATCTTCAAGCCATCCGTGGCCTTGGAAGTCTCCCCCCCCCCCCCCCCCCAACTCTCTCTTTTCGTAAAAAAATAAATAATAATGATGAAGCCAGAAGTACTAGAGCTACAAGTAGAAATTTTTCTTTCAAGTCAACATTTTTCCACTTTTCAGACGAGGACTACCGTAATGCTATGAATTTACAAGTAATGGATATTTTCGGACGGCATGTAGAAACATTTTACCTGTGCCCAACCCTACCTCCCCTCTTGAGTCACTGCCATGACGTACTTAGAAGAATAAAAGGTGATATCCTGTCGCATCGTGGTGCTTTTATAGGAGCATGTGCAATGTGTTAACGAGCTGGCAGCTGCATAACTTTATACCTAGAGGAAAGACTCATTCTAAATGTATATTTTCGGTTAGGCAATAGAAATAAAAATCAGCTGGTGGCAGCCGACATTTTAATGTGTTTCTCATTTATCGCAGCTCTAAATTTAAGATTTTAAACACTTTCATTATTAGGCTGGTGATTGTGCCTTGACGTCGATCTAAAACAGTCTGCAGTTTGTTTGTTAATAGAATTATGTGACATCCCCTTTTTCTATTCACTCATTTCCAACATGCATTTTCTTTTTTTTTTTTTTTTTTGAATACCGAAAAATCGGTCGACTCAGCATTTCTACTTTGGTTCAATTCATGACTTATACTCACAGTTTGATCACGCAAAACCAAAAATCGAAGATCTTCAAAGGTTATTCCCTCGAAACGTGCGAATTTTTGACGACCTTTACTGGTTGTCTTCGTCAGGCAGTTAAGCCACCGGCACCCACACTCACAATCCTTCCAAACCCAACGAACACTTCCAAATTCAAACCTCCCTCCTCTTCACATCACAGTAGGCCTTGAGTCAGCATTCCAGGCTGGTGTTGGCACTGCTCAAAGTCGATGTTTCTTCATCTGTTTCTTCCGTAGTTGGTGGTGCGGGGAGGAATTTCTTCCAGCTTGCTTCCAGTCTAGTTTTGAATTGAGGTGTCACCATGTTACAAATCGTTTTATAAGCTGGTTCTTGTGTGTTCAGTAGTTTTATTGACGTAAAGGTCGTCGAAAATTCGCAAGTTTCGAGGGGAAAACCTTCGACTTTTGGTTTTGCGTGATCAAACTGTGAGTATAATGCATTTTCTTTTAATTGCTTCTTTTTTACGAACATGTATCCCTGCTTTACAATCTTATGGCCACCTTTATGTTAGTTTTCAACATTTCCAGTCTGTAAATCAAAATTAAAAAAAAAAGTTCTTTTAAAAACTAAATATTTTATTCATTTAGCTAAATAATTTAGCTTTACTTACTGTGAGTGTAGTCATGGTCGTGGCAAGCAGTGGCAAGGGTTCAGGGCTGTAAAGTTGTTCCTTGGAACATTTCCTCGAATGCATATTAGTTGAGAGCCACGATACGTAGGACCTGATAACCGTCCAACCTCCCATCTCTTCATAGAATTCACAAAAGCGGGATTGTGTCCTACGGGACAAGAGATTTTGTCCAGAGGGATTTCATCCTGGGGGAGTCTACCCAGGGGGATTTTGTCCTAATATCATTTAGGCAAAAGTCTTAACCAGTTATGTTCATACCTTGCGATGATTGCATTGTTTAAACATGGTCATATTACTATAGTTACCACAAGAGAGATATACCCCATTCAGGCTGCTAGATTGATCTTTATTCCGCTTTGTCAGGCCATAAGCAGTATGGGGGCATTCAAGCATTACGTTATCAAGAAATTGACCATTTTCAACCCCCCTTCCTGATGGCGTAATACTTGAACGTCTACTATCTCGTAACTGTGAAAAGCTAGTTAGTGTTCCCTGACTTCTTTGGCTTCATGAAAGTTGTATACTGTGAAAAGAAATATCCACCCAAAACCAAAACTGGTAGAAAAACCCGCCAAGTTTCCAAAAACGGTCGGCCTTTGAAGGTAGTGATATCATTCCACCAGGGAAAGGCCGCCAAGGTTAATCCTATTAGCCAAGTTAATCGCACCTACTAATAGTTCGAAAGTTAAATGAAAACTAGAAGATTGCTACTAGCAGTAGCAATCTTCAAGTTTTCATTTAACGTCCAAAGTATTATTCGGTGCGATTAACTTGGCTAATAAGATTAACCTTGGCGGCCTTTCCCTGGTGGAATGATATCACTACCTTCAAAGGCCGACCTTTTTTGGAAACTTGGCGGGTTTTTCTACCAGTTTTGGTTTTGGGTGGATATCACAACTTTCATAGGACTGTGAACGTACATAAGATTACACCGTCTGTTTAGGATGCTTCAATCTCATTTTTACACACACTGACTAACAATCGCTGATTTCGTTCGCTTCGCTCACTCAATCAGCGCATCCCCTTCAGTTGTTTTGTTTATCCCTGCAACTTCCCCTTAATTTTTGAAGATTTAGTTCACATTTAGTCAAGCAGAAACCCCCGAAGGTAGCTGTTACTAAAACAGCAGAACGCGAAGCATTTTTTGGTGGTTATTAACAAAAAAAACCATTAGCTCGTGTATGCTCGTATTGTTGCGTAACCATCAGCTAACGTGCATCCCTTTATTCTTACGCAATCCACGGCAACGTTAATGTTTCTTTATTTTGTCCTTCGTTACAGTTCAGTTTTTAGTTCGTCCAGGCTTTTACAATAAATCTAAGGACCAGTCTTGATTGTTCAAGCCATTGTTGCTTAAAATCTTTGGTTGCAACTTGGAAAAGAAACGAAATTTAAATTCGCCGGTGGCAAATTTCAAAACCCTCCCACGCATTTGTCCTGACCCCTACAACCCCCAAACCAACAAAAGGACCATCCTCAGATCAGCAAGCATCCGTGTGCAAAAATTCAGGTACGTAGGCCTTCGCAATTTTGCGCTAGCCATGAGCAAAAAGTCTATGGGATTTAACATGGGGAAAATCTTATTAGCTAGCTATCTAGCTAACTAGACAGTAACATAAAAACAACTTTATTGACGCATCTTTTTCTCTGATTGGTGGACACTCATCCTTTAAATTTTAGTTTTTCTTAATCTCTGACCCTTCCCCTTACATTTTCCACAATTTGAAACATTTCTGTCGCATTGGGATTTATCCTCAACATGCCAAAATATGCTTTCAGTTGCTTACAATTAACAGACACATGTCTGCTAGTGAGCCGCCTTTTTATCATTAACAATCAATTTTTAACAATCGGATGTCTACAATGGGATGATCTTGATCTTTGATCTTTGATCTTGATCTTGGATGATGTTACTTGGCGGCGACACACTAGCGTGTTTCTAGATTAGCTCATGGTGTAAGACAGTAGATACGATAGAAAAAAGAGAGAAAGGCACCCATATAGCTGATAAGATAACGACTATAGCCGATGACGTAACCGGTGACTCATCTCGTGATAAGGCGAGGACCGGCAAAAACTATCTGACTATCACCCACGATTTGCCGACTTCTACCGCAATCTTTTTTTTTTTTATACTTTAAGAAGCAAAAAAAAAATAAATAGACATGCAAGCGATTGTAGGCATAGGCGCCGGGGGGGGGACCAGTATTAGCCTCCTCAGTTTTAAGAAATCGGGAGAAAGAAAAAAATTCTTTGTTAGTTAACTTTTCATGTTAACATTGGTTTGGCACTTTAATTTCTGTTTTTATTAAAACATTAATAAGATTTGGAACAAATGAATGCAATGTGTCGGGCACAGGAATCGAATACGATAAGTTGCTTTCCACTACGTGAACCGACGTACAGAAAAAGCCGTGTATGCAACGTGCCAGTTTTATACTTGAATCTTGCGTTATTATGATAAATCTTCTAAAAAGTTATTTTAGTTGAGTAACAATGTGCTATCTTTATTTCTATACATCTTATAAAACGACTCGAAATGTTCATTAATTTGATTAAAAATGTCTTAAATATTGGTGTAAAAAATCTGGCAATGCTATATCGCGGCCAACTCTACTGTGCCCACTTCCAGAGGTGTACACCCAATCTTACGATCCTTTCCTATCCTTTCCCCCCCTCCCCCGTCCGCTCTAACTTACTACAAAGGTAAATTAGAAAATGAGCTATTAGTGAAATTCATAAACTAGAAATAGTAGTACAGCAAGCCCACCTTTAGGCACTTAGCCTTCATTCAAGTCATGTGATCCGGAATCAACTGATGTATTCCAACTTACTGGCATTCACTGCGCAGGTAAATATTGTTTGGACAGTGGGAACATTTTGAAGGTACATCCGGCCTGCCTTATAACAATCACGAGCTGATCGCCATCCGCGCATATTACCATCGTCAAGGTCAACTGAGATAGTAGCTGCATTCCTCGCAGCGAAGAACGAAGCTATTGTCTCAGTTGGCATTACGCCTATTGGACGAACCAGCATGAACGCATTAATTGTGTCGTCACAAACGAGAATGATGTTTGTATTTTAAAATCACACTTTATAATAAATAATTTTAATTTTTACCGCATAAGTCTTTTAGATTTTTTATCTCTTAATTATTAGTAAACGATTAAAAATTAGTACATGAACACACAAACACACAGGTCAAGGTTATTTAAGCGCACAAAGGACCATATACCTACAGGATGCAGTAAATATAGTTCCCATTATTCAACAGAAAATCTCTTTAAAACAGATTTTTAGCAAGGGGTTGACTAACGGTAAGTAAATAGACCTTTGGGGCCGTACTTGACGTGGAGGATCGACAAAACTGGCGCTGGGAGGAATGTACCTTTAATGCCCCCTCACCCCTTTTATACCCCATGCTAGAAAACGTATGACCAATTTATTTTTATTGTGCAGTTACGTTTCTGCTTTACATAATGTATAGCTTCATCAAAAAAGTTTTAAGTAAAATGACGAATTTACATTTTTCTAATGGTTTTTATGCCCCCTCAGCTGGTTTTTTTTTTCTTGGTTCCTGTCCCCTGACCGCCCGCCCCCATCCCCTTCATTTATGCAACTGATAGCATTTGGCCCCCTCACCTTTTTAAAGGTAGAGGTGCCACTGAGCCAACAACTGCCCTCCAGAAACATTCTATGGATACTCAGTTCGGCAGTACAAGAATTCATCAACCCCAACGCCATTCCATTTCGCTCTCTAACAATACACCAACACCAACAGTCTTGGCACCAATTGCCGTCTAAAGGCAAAGTACTCTACTTTTGGATTTCATCCGCGCCCTCCCCCACAATAGTGCACAGCACTTAACCACCCTCTCAATAACACGTCTCGCAACCATCATCTCCAGGGAACAGTTTGTCTTTCAACGCTCAAGCCACTTCCAATTAACATCACGGGAAACTCACTTCGCCCCACCCTTCCCACATAACCTCTGGAAAGAGCGCGTCAAATCTGCGATCCTACCCTCCAATTAAATTGAGACGGATGCTTTCTTCCTCTTGCAAGAAATACTCTAAGGACCACTCATTAATTTGATCTCACCCAGTGAATTTTAAAGACCTTAATCCACCAGAATGATTAACCCCAAATCAACCAATCCACCCATCAATCGAATCTCAAACTCTTTTGAACCATCACCGGCACACAGAGTAATCAACAATCTCAACCCATCCCAACCTGAACTCTCCTAACCATTGCACCAATCATCCAACACATTGTTAACCTTTGCCTCCTGGAAGCCAGACTTATAAACACCTCTTGAAGCTCTTAACTCCAACCAACACCACCCACGACGAGGACATAAAGATGACCACTGCCAAAACTGAGAGGATCCCCTCCATCAAGGTAATAAAAGAACCCTTTCGTAACTTCTAAACGATTGTAAATGAAATGTGTTTCTTTTTCCCCAAGAGCAGAAACCAAATTACAGTTGTTAAACACCCGACGGCCTTTTTTGTTCACAGTCACGGACTCTGACGCGGAACTGGCAGCTGGTAACCCTAGGGAGAACAATCAGGAAGTTACCCACCACCAGCGATGACGAGGTCGACAGTGCAAAAATTGACAGGTATCGTATACTTCCAGCAACAAGAAACTTAAATTTGCTGGCCCCCACGAATGCCGGCTGAAATTTGTTTCTTTTGCTGAGGACATATACAATATCAATCCCGCCCTACCTCCCCTTTTGTGTCACCTTCTAACAAAACGAGAGAGAACAAAAGATGCGAACGCCTTCACCCGAGCTGTTTTGTAGGAGGCTGCGCACATGCACTGTGGGTTACCAAGCTTGCCGGATCCATTCAACCTAAAATCCTCAAGGGAAAGAAAGCATAAATGCAAAAATTGACAGGTATTTGTATATATCCTTAGCAAAAGAAACAAATTTCAGCCGGCCTTCACGGGGGCCGGTAACTTTACGTTTTCATGGCGGCAATAAGAAACGACATTTTGTGGCCCTCCTGCAAGGCCGGCTGAAAATGGTTTCCTTTGACTAAGGAAAACTAACATAACCGGACCCGCCCTACCTCCCCTCTTGAGTCACCGCCTGACACTTGAGAAGAAAAATAATCACGAACGAAAGTCCGAAAGCACTTTTATAGAGGCTAGTTAGTTGCACATGCGCAATCAGGTTACAACGCCGGTGGCTGTAACATCGAAAAACCGCCAATGAAACAGCAACGTTCGAGGAACTAATGCACAAATTAACAGGTTATGGATGTTTTCCTTATGCAAAAGAAATCATTTTTAGTTGGCCTGGCAGGAGGGCCAGAAAAATTTCGTTTTTACTTAAATGGCCAAATTATCTCGGACGTCCCATATAAATGCGCACCATTGATATGAAGTAAACTTGAATATCCACACTGTCCGGTATTTCTCTAGGTAAGTATAATTTCACTGTGATATGCAAATTGCTAATGAAAGACTTTCCCTTCTTGTCTTATTCTTAAAAGATGAACGAGAGGATCGGGAAGAAACTTCATCTTCAGATCAGAAACGTAGTCCTTGTTGCGAGAGGACTCGTTAGAATAGTCAAAAACATCGGAATAGTAGTCTGTCATCGTTTTCATTCAAATAAACTTTTCTGCATTTCGGGAAAAAATCGTTTGCTCTTATAAACCAGGGATCTCTTGAACGAGAGCGTTTCATTTTTTTACAAGAGTGGCGGTGATCCTCCGAAGCTTCTGCAAATTTTTTCTGTTTATTGGCACCAAAGCATTTTGACGATACAGTATCTGTGCATCATGGCGTGTTTATTTTCAGAAATATCAGTGTCATGGCATCAGTTTTGCAATATTTCACGCTTCCTTACATTACGGGAGGGAGCTAGAAGAGGCGCCATAGTAATGACGGTTGTGCGACGATTCTTGTGAGTCACTGATGTCTAGGCGTTGAATTTACCGAAACCTGGCGGTTGTATGTCTAGGTGTCAGCGTCAGCGCATCTAGAGTCTGACATTTGTGCGTTGTGACAAGAAAGCAACGAAGCATTGGCATCACGGCGTCGATCGGTAGACACTTTTTTTGATTTTTCGTTAAAAAAAATGATTTCATCTTGTTTTGAAGTTTTTCTAATCTGCGTTGTAATTCTTCCTTCGAAGGAGTGTCACTTTTTCAAGTCTTTACATCCAAGGCCGGTTTATTGTGTGATAATGACTTGGAAGGGCTAGTCTCCCGAACACACTTAGGGGGGTTGTGTAGTGAAGGCTGTTTGATGTCGCCACTTTTAACACCTGATTTTGAAAGTTATGCCCTAGTCTGACGGGTCAAAATAGTATAACGAGAGACCTATTTAGCTCTCCTGCAACATCGTGCCGTTGGGCATATTACGCGCAGATCATTGCCCCAAGTCCTTCGACAACGTGGTGGGGGGGGGGGGGGGGGGGTTAAGGGAGAACGCTTACTATTTAATTTTTTTTTGTCCAGTGTCTTTGCAAGCTTATTATGGGTAGAGACTTTATAATGACACCCGTATCACTTTTTTGTTCACATTTCACATTATCACGGTATTTTGTCTCTTGAAATTGAACGCACTGGTGTCATGGCTCATCTTTAACGCTTCTCTTTCCTTGTTCTTTCCCAAGATCTTCGCATGCGCGCCTCTAGATGGCTTGGCAACAGAAACTAAGCACGATTCCGCTTTAGATTTTTCAGCCGCAAGCGAGGATGCTAATTTTAAAAATTTTGTTCGAATGTATCAAATTAAGTGTCGAGTTTCAAGTCAATATCAGCAGACAATTGAGCCTGCATTATGTCCATGGAAGCAAATGCGTAATTTCGCGCCTTGGAGGTTATCTGTGAGTTACTGAGTGAGAGCGTTGAGAATTATCTGGACTGCGAAAAATGACTAGGCGACAATTCGGCGTTAGGTGGATTGACTGCTTTGGCAACCAAATTGTAGGCTTTTTCAATCGTGTCTTCCGATAAAAATACTGCAGTAACCGTTAAATCCACACTCATTTTATCGAGATGTGCCTCCAAACTGGATTTAAGTTTGTCATCCAATGTTGGAAGGGAAGAATCAACGGTGACAGAACGGCTCTATTGAGAGATTATGTTGATCGGAATATTTCCAAGTAAATAAAACTTTTTTTCACCACCGTTGTGTCGTGAAGGGGGCACAACTCACAAGTTTCTTACTTAAAATTGCATTTTCCTCAGGCCAGATGGATATCTCCTGGTTTCTTCCTGTGGGTGCATTCAGGGAACAGACCAGAAGTTCACGAATTTGGGCATCGTTATCTGCTATAGATGATGAGTGTCAAGAAAGCAACGAGCAGCAGTGTTACTACACCAGTGCCCACAGCGATATAATGAAAGTACCGCGATGCTCACGTTATATTCAATGCGAGCACGGTGCTCCAAGCAGATGATTAGCTAAACGATTTAAGAAGATATAAATAGCATTTAAATTATTTTATTTACTTTGGCTATTGGAAAGCATAAAATGAGCGATTTTAGCTCATACTGAAGGTTAGTATTTTGCAAAGAATAAGAAACTATAATCACCAGGCTTCAATAAGGGAGAGAAACTAAAATTTTAACACAGATTTAAATTCTTACCTTCAGTATGTTCTAAATCGTTTCGATTTTGTTTTAAATGCCCGAAATAAAAACCTTGTCAATGTTTTAAATTGCAATGAGATGAGATTATTAATAATTTTATTTTCAACAGCCTGGAATGGACCATAAAAGCCACTAACATCCAGTCTAAGCTAAAAAGAAAATCATTAAAATAAGTTAAAGGCTTCAGTGTGTGAAGGTAGGATTAATTCTGCCTGGCAGCCTGCCGATTGGACATGCTGGAGCTTGGTGCACCTTGGAGGTAGCGGGTAGAACGAGCGAGAGAGAGCACCTTTGTTCTGTAGCACTGTAACGAATGAGTAATTAAACCTGAATTATACCATCTTTAAGCGTTGCTACCTTCCTAATTATGGATACAAATGTGCACGAAGCTGATGATCATCGCTTAATGCACCTGGAACAGCGGCTGATGAAGCAATGGACAGTGTAAGTGTAGGACTGCCGAGTGCTGTACAACAAAGTCCCGAGGACAAAAGAGTTCTTCAAACCGCCATGGCTGGAGACGTGCAACAGTCACCAGTCGGGGTCCTACTCGACAGGAATATCGCAACGTGTACTCGATGGTGAAACATAGGACCACAGTCAACTGATGACAGTGAATATGAAAATCGCAAGTACGAAGAAACAACCTCGTCTGGCGACAGCGAGCTGAGGGTACGGCAGCAAGTGACCCATCGATCGACGTCGGTAAAGTTTCCATCGGGGAGGGGATGAGACAAATGGCGGCGACAACAGCGGCGATGAAAGACTGGCTGCGACTTTGGAAACTACTGCTATTCAACGCCCTCCTGACAGGCTGCGGCCGGCCCTATCCGGAAGCGTATCCGGATGATTGCGCTATACGGAAAATGCTGTTGTGGGTGTGCGACCCCATTGTCTTTTACAAGAAGGAGTCAATCCAAGGCTGGTGGGACTACCGCCCGGATGCGGGTAGAAAGTCCGGCCTCCCACCAGGCAAACGGGCGGCGAGGAGAGGAACACACTGCCATGACAAGACCGATGGAGGGAAAGGTAGGAGCAGTGACAGGATCCCCGAGACTCTCGTACAACTCATGTTACAATTGCTGGGCTCATGCGAATGGCTGAAGTCCATCGGCAAAGCGACCTACGGAGCCACACCTGCAGTACAACTCATCTCACCACAAATTAACTTCTATGTGCTGTTCATGCCGACACCGGTAAACTTAAGCGACCCGTCGTTCTAGTCAGTGGCACAGATGATGGTACGTCCAAGCTGGATGTAGTGTGGCAGGTGAGGCGAGTGACCTGTGTGACTGACAAAATTTTGTTCCTCCTATACAACTGACCGGCCACGGACTGGCAGTGAAAATGGCAAGAAAAGGATAAGTAGGGTAGATGTGATTAGTGAAGATCGCGCCGAGTGCGTACAAGTATTTAGGAGGACTGTAACTCGTTGTTAGCTTACCATATATCTATAAGACTATTATGCTTGTCGGCATAATCAACATTAGGAGAACTGTATCTCGCATTTTAGCGCAAACTACGCTTAGAGAACTGTATATCATTTATTGGCATAGATTTTGTGTAATGGACTGCATTGGACTGTATTACATTTGAGTGCTGCCGGCGTTCCGCGAGCTGGCCAAACATCCGTAGGGGTGTTGAAGCCTTGTTTGTTTTTGCTGTTTATTCTTTGTTGTTTGGGGGGAAGCTATGTTGGGTTGAGTCAAGGTGATCATGCTGGGCTGGTGAAGTAATTTTGTGTGTGATTTGCACAAGCTTAGCATGTCGGGTCGGCCGTCGGATGAGAGGCAAGGGCGCAAGTAGGAGTATGGTGGGGAAGGTGACGGTGCAAATCCAGTTTGAAGAATGCGGCGAATGGGCGATGAAGGGGCACCGCTGTAATGCGAAGCGCCTACCTGGCGTATTTAATGAGTAAGAACGGTGCACCCTGCAGATATGCCCTACGCTTCTAGGCCTTTCTACGATGCCTTATGATGCGTGCGGAATTCCGTTAAAGAGTCCGACCTTGTTGCTGTGTCTGTAAAGGCTCGTCCCCCGTTTGGTGTGATCAGCCCAACGGGTTTCATTTAATGGGACAGGTAGACAGCAAGGTAGTTTACACGGTTATAAAGGGCTATCGTTGAGTGGGCATGATTTTAGTTACCATCCAAATCAGCAATGAGGGGGGAGAGTGTGAAGGTAGGATTAGTTCTGCCTGGCGGTCTGCTGACCGGACATGCTGGAGCTTGGTGCACCTTGGGGGTAGCGGGTAGGACGAGCGAGAGAGAGCACCTTTGTTCTGTAGTAACGAGTGAGTAATTAAATCTGAATTATACCATCTTTAAGCGTTGCTGCTTTCCTAATTATGGATACAAATGTGCACGAAGCTGATGATCATCACAAGTGTTCACCACATGTATAATTAGGGAGGAAGGATGGGGTACAACTGCCTTGCCACCAAGGTTAGACCTGCCAGGGTTGATTAAGTCCATGATGGCATCGCCAGTCGCTTAGAAAGGTAAGGTAGGGAAAAGGAAGGTACATGAAATAAAATAAGAATGTAAACATGAAGTAAGTATGTGCGTGCACACAAAACAGTTTTAAAAAATGGTAGCAGTTTTATAAATCATTGGTTACAAAAACCTTATACCACACGCATATGGTTCCGTCGTGGATTCCGAACAATGAACCATTGTTACAAAGCCATTGTCGGCAGAAGTCACTCTGCCAACAATGTAGCAAAGAAAGTTTGTCAAGGAATAGTTTTGTTGCTGTCTGAAGGGGTATTTCGGAATCAATCTACGATGCAATGACACCAGCAAATTGTATGCGTATTAATGCTTGTTTTTAATACTTATTTAAACTAATGAGTAATATAACCAAACCAATTTATGAGTAATATTTCTTTGTTATTCCTACACATTTTACATTAATTTGGTGAACAGCTCTCACCTACCCAATGAAGCAAATTTTATGCTTGTAATGCTTGTTTCTCATTCTTATTTGTACTTATGAGTAATACGGTATAACCAAACCAATATATGAGTAATAATTCTTTGTAATTCCTACACATTTTACATTAATTTGGTGAACAGCTCTCTCCCTACCCGATGAAGCAAATTTTATGTTTATTTAATGCTTGTTTTTCATACTTATTTGTACTTATAAAACTTATAGTACTTACAATATAACCAAACCAATATATGAGTAACATTTCTTTGTAATTCCTACACATTTTACATTAATTTGGTGGATAGCTGTCACCCTATCCGATGTAGGTTGCTTCCCAGAGAAGCCTAATGTTAGCCATGCTGATAAAGCTGTCTGTCAAATTTTTTATTATTTAAATTTATTTGTTACATATTGAGCTTTCAAATACATGTTTATTTATCACACGATATACACAATTAAACATTAATTGACGTTTATTTATTACTGTTGAAGGCCATTTGTCTCTCCGTCCTGTAACATTTATTTTCTTACCGCATCACTGTTATGCATGCGTGAACACCACCACAACCATTCAACACTTGCAAATTAGTTGGATAGCTGTCATCCTACCCGATGAAGGTTGCCTTCAAGAAAAGCCATGCTAACAGAACCGTCTGCCTTATTTTTTTTATTTTAAATTTATTTGTTAAATACGTTAGCTTGCATTTTGTGTTACTTCGTTTATGTTTAGATACTTATGTTTCGTTTTGCGCAGTAGCGCCTTTTAGTGTTACCCAATCTAGCGTACTCCATTTTGTAAATAGAACTTAGCGTAGTTCTTAGCGCCGGTGCACACGTGCGTTTCCTGGACGCGCGGCGACGCAGCCAGTCAATGCACACGTGCGTTTTATTAACACGCGTTGACGTATGTGCGCGTTCGGTTCCCTAACCTCATCTACAAAAAAATTATAGTTTGAACTCAATGAGACGATATTGCTTTTTTCGCCTACCTCGTGAACAAAAAATATATTTTAAAACCAATTGGTACATTGATGTACTAATTTAAGACGTACCAGGGGAAAATGTTATACATCCTTTGCAGATTAACTAAAAAATTCGGATAAGTTCTTTAATTACTTCCCAATGAGTCTTCAATCATTTCTGCAGCAACATTTCATATTTCAGGATAGTTCTTTACTCCCCCAATAAACAATTCCATGTCTATTTCTTCGAAATTCGATGCCATTTTCGGTAATGCTTTTGCGGTAAACGGCGGACGTGTGCACCGCTCAAGTCACCCAAGGTACTCAAAGACGCAATTGCTTTCTTTTAACGCTGCAGTACCGCTGCGTTGACGGGGGGAATTGCGGTGCAAAACGACCGCACGAGCGGCGGGCGGTAACGCAACGTCGACGCAGGTACGTGTGCAGTACCCAACAGATGGCACGTAAACCAAACCAAATGCGGTACCACACGTGTGCACCGGCGCTTAACCTAATATAGCGTCGTGAACACGCGAATCGCTACCACTCGCATTCAAAATTCAGAAAGACTAATTTGATGTGGCCATACACCACAAACGAGCATGAAATTCAACCAACGTAAGTTTTGGGAATGAAAACTGACATTAGGTGCTGACTTCGATCGTTGTTTACCGCGCGATCGACAAATACATGAGCAACGAAGCACTAGCGCAGGCCATTCAATGAGCAGCAAAGAACAAAACATTGCGTTCCCAATAAAGGCTGAACGTGAGTAAACACAAGGACAGTGCATAATAACGTTTTCTAACGGAAATTTACCATGGTCGTTCCACGAAATTCAATCACATGTGAAACTTTACTTGAACTTTCAAGGAATGAAATTTGTGAAAGTTAAAATTAAGAAATATTCCGTTTCCTGACAGCAAAGACGAAGCAGTGGAAAAATTGGCTACTGATAATGAATATCATAATCGGCAGGGCCTACAAAGCAAGTTAATAGACGCACGTACAAAAAGGGATCAAAGTGTGCAACAAAACACAAATATACAAACGAAGTTGCATTGTTAAAAGCGGAGATTGATGCCCTTACTGTTGCATCAACACAACAATTGCAACAAACGCCACCCATTCAACCAGAAATAGCGGCAATTTTTGCAAAATTGGCTGAAACGCAACAAAAACTGCTTGAAAGAGCCACAGCACAGCCTGCCTTTTAAGTACATATGACTGCTGATTCTGCTAAGGCAATTTCGACCTTTACTGGGGAACCTTTAGATAATGCATCAGATTGGTTTAAAGAAGTGAAACGTGTTGCTGCTCTTGCTCATTGGTCAGACCCTCTCACATTAATTAATGCACAAACTCGACTTGGTGGTGCTGCTCTTAACTGGAACAAAACTAACGGGAACAAATGTGAAACTTTAGATGAATGGAGCAAAGAATATCTAGAGCGATTTAAACTTAAGATATCCATTACCGAATTTATTCGCATAAATGGGCAACGTGTGTTACGTGACGACGAGTCACTTGTTGTACATCTATGCCAAAAACGCTTTATTAGAAAAGTCCCCACATCCAATGCAACTTCGCGAAAGAGTGGACCTCATAGTTCAAGGTATTGGCGACAACACATGGGGGAACTCGCTAGCCACTCACGAATACAAAAACATTGGTCACCTCATCGACAAAGCTGCTGCATTAGACCAAAGGCGACAGATAACTACAAAAGAAAAACCAACATGAAGACCGTTCAATACAGTCACACAAAACGTTTCAAAGTTCAGATAGAAACATTGACACGGTCACCAAACCAAATCACAAAACGACGATACACAAATATAATCCACTGAACGACAAACCAGAAGACCAAACTTGTTTACAATGTTTCGAAAAGGGTCACGTTTCCTACGAATGCAAGCTATCACCACGTGAGGGTGCGAAATCAAAATACCCCAATACGCATTCGCTAACATCAGCAGACACTGTATCTGCTCCCCAAACTGCAGCAGCAAGTGGAGCAAAAAGTAAGTCGAGGCCACAGTCTGCAACACCACCAAAACAAATGTCGACGAGTAACTGCATTTTCACACAACCTGGAAAACCACCAATAGCTTCCGCAACTATAAATGGAACATTAATTGTGGATTCGTTGGTTGACACAGGATCAGACCTAACGCTAACCATCGGATGTTGTGTTACACCCATGGCAAGACCCGCCTTTAACCATACTAGGTGGACAGTATACACCTAACGGTTGGGTTACTCTAACCATTCAAGTGGGTGAAATTTACTACATTATGCCTAAAGTAGTAGTGTGTGAAAAATTGCCTTTCGTGATGATTTTAGGAAACGACTGGAGAGTTGCGGTTAAAGCACGTTATGTTTTCCAAGCAAATGGTGATTTTTTTGCATATCAATGCCAAGTACAATGCAAGAGCATAAATAAATGCATTCAAGCTGGTAAACCAAGTGTAAACTGTATTGTGCAACCGCGATGGGAAACTGAACCATTCATTCATGTAAATGAAACAAGTCTGAAACCCTCTCTACCCGTACAGTTCTTGCAAAAACAACCACAAATCGCAAAAACAACGATTACCAAATCACCATCACCACGGACGGCCCTTACCAACGCAGAAGAGTGCCAAACTCAACAAAGCCAAATGAAGAAAGTTCCACAAATTCGATGCCTGCAGAGGAGTCTTCTGACACAAAATGCCAGGAAGAAAAATCTTTGCGTGCTCCCCAGCTTACGATTCCCGAGTTGCCCGTCTTGATGGATGATACATTTTTAACGACTGAGCAACAAGCAAAATTGGACGAGCTCGAGCTGGAGTATGAAGATATTTTTGCTACACCAGCGGAGCAAGTTGGCAAATGCCCTGTACTAAAGGCTAAAATCTCATTGAAAGTCAACACGCCAGTACAGTTCAAACCCTATCGTGTTTCAGAATGCTATCATGGCACAACCACCATCAAAGTCGACCATCAAAGTCAGCCTACGCAGCACCTTGTAGTTGTTTCGTAGTAGATCAACCATTCCACGACACCACACCACGACGAGTGATAATTGATTACGCCAGAACCATCAACTCACTCCTTGTACCAGATCCACAGCCTCTCGACGACATGGAGGACGTGATACACCGAGTTGCACCGAACAAGTACAAGTTTAAAGCGGATGTTTCTAAAGCATCCAATACCATTCCAATTGTAAAAGAAAACATCTACAAGACGGCCTTTGTAACTCCAGACGGCAATTACGACTTGACAAGATTACCTTTTGGGATTGCAATAGGTCGGGCAACAATGACCCGTGCAATGACCCGTGCAGTTGGGCCACGCTCACCTAATAGGGATAGGAGTTTCCACATACATCCACGATATATCCTTTGGTTCGGATATGTTCGATGAGCACATTGAGAAGATTAGACAAGTTTTCGACGCAACAAGAACATGAAATTCAAGTTGAGTCGCTGAAAATGTGTCTTTGGGGCTTTTCCTTTTAGAAGAAATTTTATTCCTTATTATTTATGCCCTGTTTTTTGCGGCCACAACTATATCACTATTTGGACGAGTTCTCTCACCCGAGGGAATCCTGCCGGATCCTACACGAACTGCAGTCATAAGCCGTTACAGACCGCCAAAGACATTACACGAACTGCGTAGTTTTCTTGGTTTGTGAACCACTTTCGGGATCATATACCAAATCTAGCCACCAAGTCCAAGGCCCTAACTGAGCTAATAAAAGGAACCAAGCAAAATAAATCTCCAGGAGAATACTGGACACTGAAGAATACGAAGATCAAATGAAATGAGAAACACTGAAGCCTTTGAACTTCTTAAAACATTGGTAACAACGCCGCCAATACTAGCCCATTTCAGACAAGGGGCACCAACCTATGTCGAAACGGATGCATCTTACAATGGGCTAGGAGCCTGGCTATCGCAAGACCACGACAAGAAGCATGTATCCATTCAGTGCGCGAGCAGATCTTTAAAGGATCCAGAGACACGATACCACAGCAATGAACTTGAGTGTGCTGCAGTATACTGGGCTGTAGCAGAAAAGTTCCGGCTGTATCTTCACGGACACGTATTCACTTACTACCTACAATTTCACCACTGCCTATATCATTGCCAAATCAAAATTAAATCGTAAATTTGCAAGATATGTAGTTGAGGTAACGCTATTTCAATTTACGGTCGAACATCGCCCAGGAAAAGATAACGTAGTGGCGGATCATTTGTCGAGGTATCCTGAGCCAGACACAAACAACACGTGTGTCATCATCAACAAATCTTCAGACGACCAAATCGCTAATGCTCAACAAACTGACATTTTTTGCCAACAAATATATCGCAAACTGGAACTTGATTCAACGATGAATCATCTTCAGCAGGTTCGCAGAGCATTCGAAGTGGAAGATGGCAGTAAATAACAACGAAGGAACACCGCAAGCTTCGATAGTAGTCCCCGACAACCTACGAGCTGCAGTCCTTCACATATGTCATGATGAAGCGGCTCATTTAGACGTACTGAAAACGATGCATCGCATCAGAGCAAATTATTGGTGGAAGAAACTACCTAGTGACGTCAGGGACTATGTACAAAGCTGCCACGAGTGCCAGATGGTGAACAGGCGAACGGTTCAAGCAAATGGTTTGCTTGGTCATTGGCCGATACCTCATACACCATGGGAATGACCGTTATATCGGCAGACCATGTTGTTTCACTGCCAATCGCTAGTGCTGGCAACAAGAATTTAATTGTGATCATTGACCACGCAACAAGATACATTGTTGCACGTGCAACACCGAACATAACGGCTGCGACTGTCGTCGATTCCTTGGAAGATGACATAATTTTTCGATATGGTCCATCAGCTCTAAATATTTCTGGCAATGGACCGGCATTCGTTGCCATACAAACAAAACGAGCAATGAGGAAGTATGGATAACGCATGCCCTAACGCCTCCATATACGCCACAAGCAAATGGCCTCGTCGAGAGGGCAAATGCCACGATTGTTGCTTCACTAAAGAAAGCAGTAATGGAGAACCCTGCTAGCTGGGATGTGCAGCTTCCAAACATCATACTCGCATTAAACACGGCACAAAAGAGCACCACGAAGTACTCCCCATTTTATCTCTTGCACGGTTATGTGCCGCGCTTGCCACGTCAACTCCACATAGGACCAATTGATGAAAACACTGAATGCATAGACCAATTAGACTTGCTCGCTCAAATAAGAGGAAAAGCAACAGCCAACATCGAGGAAGCGCACAATAAAAGCAAACAACGCTATGATCGTAACCATCTTGACACAGAGTTTGAAATTGGTGATCTGGTGGTGTACGACTGGCCAAAAGATGAGTGATCACAAATTACCCACGCGCTGCAAAGGACCGTATCGGATAATTCGGCCAGTCGGGGCAGTCTGCTATGCTACCAGATAGAAGATGCCGAAGATGCAGCTATCACCAAGGTGGTGCACGTACAGGCATTACGGCCGTATCAGGAACGCACCGGTGGTGCTAGGGATCAGATGTTTACTGACAGCAGTTCCAAATCTACTGATGAGCAAAGCACAGACTGGAACCTGAGGAAGAAGACAGAAGCAATGACAACATGTACGAGACAGTATCAACTGATTGCTCCTCAAGTGATGAACAGTTAAACAATGAATCGCCTGTAACTAGACAAGATGCACGAAGAGCGACAAAACCACCTGCTCGTTTCAAGGACTATGTAATGTTCAGCGAGTAACAGAATTGCAAAATTGTTTTGCTTCTGTAGCCCGAAGCAAGGGGTAAATGTTAGCTTGCATTTTGTGTTACTTTGTTTATGTTGAGATACTTGTGTTTCGTTTTGCGCAGTAGCGCCTTTTAGTGTTGCCCAATGTAGCGTACTCCATTTTGTAAATAAAACTTAGCGTAGTTCTTAACCTAACAAAATCAGCTTTCAAATAACACTTTTATTTATCACATACGTATACATGTAATTAAACGTTAATTAATGCTTATCTATCAGTGATGTATTCCATTTGGCTCTCCGTCCTCTAATTACACGTTTGTCTTGCCACATCACTGTTCAAGATTCTGAAAGCATCCATCATTTGTACGACGATGAATAACCCAGTTAGCCAACAAAGGTTATCTATTTTTTTTTGTGGATTGTTAATCGTTTCCGAAGTACCCCATCACCGCTCTTACCGCGGAAACTTAACGCCGAATAGTCCCTTCAAACAACTTATCCTTAACATTTTTTAAGAGAAGTTGTCTGAAAGGGCACTTCGGATTCGAGTTGCTATCAATAAACACGCACAAACAGAACCCTTCACCAAACAAGCAATAACAATGCTGTTTTTGTGTAAACATTCTTGCATGCACAGTCGTTTTGTCAAGCTTCTGAATTAAAGAATGTCATCACGATTTGTTCTTTGCTGCAGCCACGACTTGAACAATATGCAGTTGCTACAAGCTGGATAACCAACGGTGTCTCAGGAGTTCTGGCAACAATAACTCGTGGCTGCACCACTGATTGTTGATAGAACTCACTCGATGCTGTTGGTTATCCTATGCAGAGTCACTATTAAGACTATGAAGTATAAAAAAGTAAAACACTATCTAAAGCAACAAGTCCCCAAAACAGAACAAGCCAGAAATGCAGGACTAACCTGCAATGTACGAAATTTAAAATAGAAGTAAAAATTTTGACAGATCACAATTCCGCAAGTAACATTTAAAAGTGTTAGCTGTTTTTATTTTAGTTTATTTTTATATATTTAATTAACATATCGAGCTTCTTTTTATTAGCGTTATTCGTATTTCAGTTTCGTTTCCGTGTATCAACTTTTAGTGAGCGCCTAATGCTCACAATGCCGCCTTGTGTATATGTATATGAGTGTAAATAAATATAGTTTTCAAGCTAACATGGCGCAGTCGACATGCAAACCTGAATTCGTGCAACGAAACTGCAAGCCATCTGCCATTCATCGTTGGTAGATCGTGAAAAATCGTTGCGGAATCGCAATCATAATTGTTTTGCAGTAAGTTTTACAAAAAGAACATTGCAGTTAACATCGTCTGTTCAATGAAAATCGAATCGGCATTCAACAGGTAGGCCAAGCCATGTGCTCCCGTAGGCTATAACAAACGAAAAGCACGCTACAAACTTTTTATTCCTTACCGATCATCGCAAACGCAAGTGTAAAAACTATTTTTGACTGTGAAACCGAACCATAAACTGTTACTAACTTTGAATTAATTATGGATCCACGTAATTCAATCGCCCGAGACTGTAAACCAGCTAACACATGCTAATTGGACTCCTTCATTAAAATTAATTAATGTGCACACACGTTTGTCAGGATCAGCCCTAAACTGGCAAAAAACTACTGGAAAATCTCACTTGGACTGGGATACCTGGAAAGATGTTTTTATTGCTCGTTTTATGCAACGACTAACTCGAAAAGAATTTTTAACCCTTCAAAGTGAACGTATACTTCGTGATGACGAGACAATTGCCAACTACATCTATGCTAAAGATGCGCTTTTAGAAAAATCGCCGCACAAATTAACTCAATCAGAATGAATCCCGCTCATCATTGGTGATATTCCAGACAACAGTTAGGCTACACCTTTGATCACTGCCGGATGTCAGTCAGTCAATGCCTTGATTGATACAGCAGTTGCCTTGACTACAGACATAAAGTCAAGCCAAAAACGAAACACCGTGAAACCGATTCTGATAAAAATCACGATTCACATCGCAACAGAAAATTCGCGCAACCAAATTCCCAAACACAACACTATTCCCAATCAGAGAAAAAAAGGAGAGTTTAGCCCCTATCTTCACAAGTTCAACCCAAAAGCTGGAGACCGCCCTGAAGACCAGCATTGTTGGCGATGTGGTGAATCTGGACATATTTCTCGAGATTGCCATTTACCACAACCAGAACGAGGAAAGCCTATGGCTATGCCAAAAGCAGCCGCCCAGTCAACAGCGTCCCACCAACAAGCATCACCAACACAAATGTCGACCAACGAACCTCATCAAATTGCACCCGCACCAAAGCCAATGACTAAAGTTGACAAACCATGTAATACTGTGAATTGCATCACTGTCACCTCACACAACATGCCTCTCGTAACTGCAATAATTGACGACACAACTACCGTTGATGCCCTGTGTGACCCTGGATCGACTGTCGCGCTCATGCGAAAGTGCTTCGTGCCAACTAAGGCAGGAATTCAACCATGGCAAGATCCACCACTTCTCATCGCAGGTGGTAAACATAAGCATTCTGGATGGATAACGTTACGGATACAAGTTGGTTCGATTGATTACATCATGCCTCGTGTTGTTATCTGTGAACAACTTCCCGTAGCACTCATTCTTGGGACAGAATGTGTACAAGCTCGTTATCTTTTTGACCCGAGTGGAAACTGGTGTATCATGACACCCAGCACTATTCAAGATTACCAGTGCATTAAAGCAACTTCGCCATCAGTAAACTGCGTGTTTCAACAGCAGCGTAATGTGTGCATACCAATTTTTGCAACTTTGAAGTCGTCAAATCCATTTTCATCCTTGAAAATGGCAACTTTAGAGAAGCCCAACGATACAGCTGTTAATTAAGTCTACGCCAATTCTCGCAGCCACTTATCCCGAATCGCAACAAACAGTCACCGAGACGACAGATTTTAACGAAAACACGGCAGAGTTCCCTCCACCCGAAAATGAGGTAGGCCTATCAACACCAGTTAATCTCGAACCCTTCTTAACTCCAGCACAGGAAAAAAACTTAAAAGACATCGAGAAAGAATATGAAGACATTTTCTCAACACCCGATGACGAAATTGGTGAATATCCCGATATCGAAGCTCACATTGTACTACAGCATGATTGACCGGTGCAGTGTAAACCGTATCATGTTGCCGAACCCGATAGACTCTTGATAAAGGCTCAAGTTGACAAATGGCTGGAATAAAGAGTTTGTCGCCGATCTAACTCTACGTATGTTGCACCAGCTTTCGTTGTTGATCAGCCTTTTCACGACAGCACGCCACGTCGAGTTGTAATAGACTATTCTCGTACAATTAAACCCATTCTAGTTCCCGACCCTCAACCAATCGACAACATGGAAGATGTAATTAATCGAGTAGCCAAAAAAAATACAAATTCAAAGCAGATATCGCAAAAGCCTTCAACACAATCCGCATTCGTGAAGAGGACGTGCACAAAACCGCCTTTGTGACCCCAGACGGGCATTTTGAATTTTTACGGATGCCATTTGGGATGGCCACTGGACCCGCCATCATGACCAGAGCAATAAAGTTTGGATATGCTCATCTTCTGAACATTGGTGTATCAACGTACTTTGACGACATAAGTTTTGGAACAGACTTGTTCGAAGACCATGTGGACTCCATTCGCAAAGTGTTTGACGCAACTCGACGCATGCGTTTCAAGCTTTGTCGCAATAAATGTGTCCTCGATGCTCCGGAAATAACCCTGTTTGGACGTCTTCTTTCGCCTGATGGGATCGTCCCAGACCCCAGTCGAACAGCTGCTGTCACAAAATACTCGCCACCAACAACAATTTCAGAGCTAAGAAGTTTTCTTGGCTTCGTTAATGTTTTCCGTAAACATTTGAAAAACATGGCATCCATCGCTAAACCCCTAAATGACATGCTTAAAGGTGCACCGAAAACCACTCGCAGTAAGGACAGCAAGCGACTTCCACCCTTAAATGATGATCAAATGAATGCTTTCGAAAAATTGAAGACCTACATAACAACACCACCTGTACTCGCCTATTTTCGCCAGGGTGCTCCCACATACGTCGAAACTGACGCGTCCTCTTGTCTGTCTCAAGATCATGGTGACAAACGTTGTATTATCGAGTATGCCAGTAGATCCATTAAAGAAACGGAATCTCGTTAACACAGCAACGAACTCGAATGTACAGCGGTGCACTGGGCCGTAACTGAAAATTTCCGATTATATCTTCTCGGCAATCCTTTTACCTTAATAACTGACAATTTTTCAACCGCTTATATTGTTGCAAAAGCCAAACTAAATCGTAAATTCGCAAGACATGGTGTCGTTCTAGTCCCTTTCGACTTTAAGGTCATTCATCGACCGGGGAGAGATAACGTTATAGCTGATCACTTGTCACGCTACCCACCACAAGAAGAACAACAAAATATTTCTTTGGCCATCACCGTTGCAGCATCGCCTCAGCTAGCCGCTTCTCAACGCACTGATAGTTATTGTCAGCAAATCCAAGCAAAGCTTGAACAACAGCCAACTACTCCACATCTTAAACAAATTCGGAAATCTTTTGGACTACAAAACGACATCCTCCTCCACAAACGAATGCAAAATGGTGCAGTCCAGACAACGATCATCGTACATACGGTTTTAAGATCGTCAGTGTTAAAAACCTGCCGTGATGATGCCGCACACTTCGACCCGGACAAAACTATTGATCGTGTTCAAGCAAATTTTTGGTGGCCTAGCCTACTTCAAGACACCAAAGCCTACGTAAGAGGATGCATCGAATGCCAGATGGTTAACAGACGAACTGTCAGAGCAAATGGACCACTTGGACATCGCCCCATTCCCCATACGCCTTGGGAAGTCGTGTCCGCCGACCATGTTGTAGCACTGCCGGTGACAAATGCAGGTAACAAAAACTTGCTTGTCATGATTGACCACGCAACTCGCTACGTGATTGCCCGTGCAACGCCATCACTCACTGCAGATATCGTCACAGAATCTCTTGAAAGTGATATAGTCATGCATTTTGGACCACCTTTGATGTATGTTTCAGATCAAGGAAAAGCTTTCATCGCCCAAAAGACAACGATGCTTTTAAAAATATGGTATTCTTCACGCACCAGCCCCTCCATTCACACCTCAGGCCAATGGATTGGTTGAGAGGGCCAACGGCACTTTGGTTGCTGCTCTTGCTAAAGCTGCACACCAAAATCCTAACGATTGGGACTGTAAACTACCTAACATTCTTCTAGCCATAATTTCGGCTAAACAGAGCACCACAACGTTCTCGCCTTTTTATCTCCTGCACGGATATACACCTCGACTTCCAAAACAACTATACATCGGAGCTGTTGTTTACGAAACTCCACGCGAGGACCAGTTAGATCTTTTATTCCAAGCTAGAGCAGTAGCAATGGTAAACCTCGAAGAAAGCCACAGTGTCAGCAAGCAACGATTCGACAGTGCATCGATACAAAATTTAAGGCCGCAGACTTGGTTTTGTACGAATGGTCTCAAGCTTCTGACCACAAACTAACTCCACGCTTTAAAGGACCGTTCAGCATCGTGAGACCAATCGAGGCCGTATGTTATTCAATCGCCAATGTGAACCGCCCGGAAATTTCGAAAATTGTTCATGTGCAAACACTGAAACCCTTCCGCGAACAACCAACATGGACGGAGACTTCGATGATGAACTTGAACAGTTCTCTGATGAAAACGATGTTGACGAAGGTGAAGACATGCCCCCTCTCTCGCAGCTGCACGAGGTGTCAAATGCAGAACAGCTTGACAATAATTTGCCACTCGAGAGAAGTGGTGCGCAAATTATTCCACCACAATGCCCTACACGTACTCGACGAATGCCCAAGCGTTTCGAGAACTTTCAAATGGACAGCGATAAAAATAAAGTCAGCAAGAAAATTTTATTTGGATAAAATTTGGGCCGAGTGTTAGCTGTTTTTATTTTAGTTTATTTTTATATATTTAATTAACATATCGAGCTTCTTTTTATTAGCGTTATTCGTATTTCAGTTTCGTTTCCGTGTATCAACTTTTAGTGAGCGCCTAATGCTCACAACGCCACCTTGTGTATATGTATATGAGTGTAAATAAATATAGTTTTCAACCTAACAAAAGTTTCCAAACTTGAAGCACATAGCACCTCATCAGACACTATTCTATGGTTTTACTACACGATTTGCGACAATCGCTATTAGTCCTATTTACAATCAGTTTTTAAAGAGTGACCACGGGTTCTAGCGTCATGGCGTAATTAAAAAAATACACAAAAATCAAAGTACATGAGGCTGTGCAGTAAAGAAAAAGTGAGATGGAGGGCAGTTTAGTCGTCTCCTGTTGGGAGCGCTGACGACGCTATCTATATCAATACGATATAGCGGCCATTGCTCTCACTTCGTTTCGGCTCTTGTTTCTGTTTCACATGTGAAACTGCAAGTTCGGCGAAAGTGGGAAGGATGGGTGGGTTCTACTGAAGATAAGTATTTTAGGGTAGTAAAAACTAGTTTTTACTGCTAGCCTAAAATTCTTATCTGTATTTTATATATGATTTCCCATTTTGGAAAAGCTACTCGTCCCATACATGAAATAAATGTACTCGGGGCTCTTGCAGCGGCGCCCCTTTCCCGCTTCCTTTCACAGTTTGTTTTGGGACGCGACCATGTACAGTCGCAGCTTTGGTTCTGAAATGATGGAGACTTCTGTTAAGAAGAAAATTGCATCATGCCCTGGTAAACAGGGATTCAAGTGTGGTAGGAGGTTAAATGAAAAAGATCTACATCCACTGTGCCGCAGATGCAAGGTATGCGACTTTGATCGCTTCAAATGTGCAGTTTTGTGCTGTTATGGAAGCTACATGGGCCGATTCAGAAAGACAGGTAAATCTGTGTAGGCAGGCGAAAGAAAAGGCCCTATGTTTGTTATCCACCAACGATATCAAACATTTTATGGAATCGGGGGACGAATCCGTGGTGTCGGTGGAACAAATTGTAGACCTTGTACCCTTGGGATGGACTCGTCCTTTGTTCAGCAGCAGTCCGCGACCTGCCAGCACGTGTGTCAGGGTGTGGATGTTGCAGCAGTTGTGGCCAAATGCATCATCGAACAAGTGGCAGTTGTGGCCAAATGCATCATCGAACAAGTGGGGACACATGGAAGCCAACAACGCAACTGAAATTCAAACCGGCTCCGTTCGAAAAATATTTCGGACCCCAGGGATCACTTAAGTTGGGTGCGATGCCTGTACAAAATGTTAATCAAACAGGAAGTGTAGTGAGTGCCGATTGTGGCGGACAGGATCATGGAGGACAATATTACAGGCCACCGAGTTCACCTAAGCGGACTGACTGCGGACAGGGTAAGCGTGCTTTTGACATTGGCAATTCGTCACCTAAAAAAGCTAAACGAGTGCACATGGAGTCATCGGGGACGGGCATGGCTTGTCCGGGTCAACCTCTACAGACGGCCAACCAGTCACTGACCGGGATGCCCCTACACAGTCTGTGGCCCGCTGCCTACCGAACTCGAGAGTGGGGGATGTTACGAACACATTGTAGTCTGATCAGTCAGGTGTTAACATTATTCAGTCTGGAGTGGGCTCAAGGAGTCGTGGACTGCTGTAATCGAACTGGGGCCAGTCCAGGATTCATGGTTGCGCAGACAGCGCTATTCCTGCCTCATAGACCGTGGGGCATGCTGCATAATTGGGAGCATCAGAGGGCGACATATGACGTAAACAGGCAGAACCAGGGTGGCCCCAATCACAGGGATGCCGCAGCCACAGTCTGGGGGACCAGGTGGAAGGGTGCCAAGCCCTCAGAACACACGTCATTGACATGCTCCTGGTGTACCCACCCTTGTTACATCCACAGGTGGGGGTGTGAGTAAAGTGCCACCTCGGCAAATGAAGATGTTAGTTGTTGCTCGGGGTTATTATACCCCAAGATTTGTTCGGGCTGATTTGTTTCTGGAGGAACTGAGAGGTGTTACCACAGTACGTAGCAGTAGTACAGTAACTCCAACAAAAGGGGGCACTGCGGGAATTTCCACCAAACACCCCAGGCTTATAGCCCAGCAAGAGTGTCCAAGTAAAACGGAGGGGAGACATTGATCTTCAACCTGCGGCACTCAATTTCTCCACCCTAGCGGATCACTTCCCAATGGAGACCCTGGTCTCAATCAGGGAAGCGAACCAACCAGGCAACTTTACAAGCTCACTCGACCTGGAGGACGCATACCTTCACATCCCTCTTCACCCAGCGGTATATCACCTGTTCCGCGTAAGAAAAGATTTACCATTATGAGGTCCTGCCCTATGGTCTGTGCACGACACCACTTATTTTGTCGTTAATGATGAGGCCAGTGGTGGCATAACGCCTTCTGATCGATGTCTTCGTGTATCTTGACGACTGGCTGCTCCGGAACGAGGAGGAACAGCGCCTGATGGGGGCAACAGTGAGATGTGCCAAACTCTTGGACAGTGCCGGTGTTGGGAGTTAAAATTGCGAAATCCAGACTACCCAAGTCAAAGTTTCGAGTTTCGGGGAGGATTCTTCGATACAAAGATCTTCGTGGTGCGAACTTCGGACAGGAGAGTGCTGCAGATCTTGGCATCGGCGCGTCACCTGTTGGCGAAACATTCAATATCGGCGAGAAGTTTGTCAAGCATCATGGGTCAGATGGACTCGCGTGCAACGTTAGTGCAACTGGAAGCCTGGAAAGTGACACCACTTCATTGGCACCGGAAGTTGATGGCCACGCAACAGCTGGGATAACCAGATCTCCCTCCTACATGCCTCAATAGAATCAATCTCATGATGGACGGAGGTGGAAAATGTAGAGTGGGGTGTGCCGATCCACAACTTGGTGTCGGACTAGCTTCTACTCACGGACGCTGGCAACAGGCAGCCTCAGCATGTCTTGGGAGAACCTTTATGCGTAGATATTCCCACTATTCTGTCTCCTACATACAGTGTTGAACAAGATCAAGGAGTCGAAGGGAAGATTCATTCTGATAGCACCGTGGTGGGAATCTGCCCCTTGGTTTGTGGACTTGTGGAAACTGACGAAAGAGGCCCCGATACAACTCCCAGATTGGCCAGATCTCCTGTCGCAACACCAGTGAACGACACTACAGCCAAACACCATGCACCTTCATGGTTGGAGGTTGTGAAGGCGGTGCTTGTGAAGGACAAATTTTCACCCGAAGTATCGGACCGTGTGGTGGCATGTCATCGAGACAGATCTACAAGGGTAAATATCGGGGCTGCGTCGAGTAGTGCAAAGGTGCACGAGTGGATGAGAGACACCCATCGGTACAGAACCTGAGCGAAATTTTCAATCACTTGTTCGACCAGGGATTGGCACCCAGCAGTTAGGGCTACAGAGCTGCCATTAATACAGTGCTGGCCCTTTTGGGGAAGGAAGCAGTAGTCTATAATTTTGCGTATCATGCAATCGTTCAGCGTATTGCAGCCACGTATACGGAGACTGTGCCCACAGTGGGACCTGCTGTGTGTGCTTCAGTTCTTGTCGGGAGCCCCATTAAAGCCACTTAAATCGGCACCATTCGTGGAGCTTACAAACAAAACCGTGTTCCTCGTTATCCTGGGTACAGCATCGAGGCAGAGCGAACTGGCGGCATTGGCAAGGGAAAAGGAGTTCCTATGTTATAACAGTAACTGGTCCAAAATGTTTTTCCTGCACCCGCCGGACTTCAAAGCAAAGAATCTGAAAGCCGACAAGGCTCTGACACCAATAGTGATCACAGCATTGTGACTGTTGCTAGGCCCAAGTGTGTGGAGAGGCTACAGTACCCAGCGAAGGAAATAGTGGCGGCACCGAGAGTCAAGATGGGGAGCGTGAAACCTGGGATACCAATTTTCGTGAAGTTGGACGGAGAGAGTGATAGATAACCCAATCTCGAAGCAGTTTCACCGGGCTCGATTGGCAGGTGGATTAATCAAGTGATCGAGGAGGCATACAAATCTGGTGGTGCTGACCTGGCAGGGGGTGCGACTGCCCACAAAGTACGTGCAGTGGCTGCCTCATGGTCATTTGCAGTAGGGACGACGTTGTTCAAAGTTCTGGAAGCAGGACACTGGAAGCAAAGAACTACGTACATTGCCCATTATCCGAGGGATGTAGACGCTTCATCGAGAGGAATGGGTCTGCAGTTCGTGGCAGCAGGCAAGGTAATGACGAAGTGAGGTAAGGTCCAAGGTTTGATAGGATAGAGATTGATATCGGTGAATTTTCTGAGGGTATTTTGGTATGGTACTGTTGGGCTCGACGTCACCTTCTAGGTGGGACAAAGTCAGCATATATAAAATACAGGTTTACGTATTTCAAGCTAGCAGTAAAAACAGGATTTTACCCCTAAAAATAGTTTTTACTTAGCCTAAAATACTTACCTGGATGAACCCTCCCTCCTCCCACTTCGAACTGGTCTTAGAACGGTAAGACAAACTGTGAGAGGAAGCGGAAAAGGGGCGCTGCCTAGCGGCGGGCGTTCTCCCCACGGAACGCAGTTGCAAGAGCTCACAGTGCATTAAATTTCATGTTTGGCAAGATTAGCATTTCCAAAACAGGAAAGCATATATAAAATATAGGTAAGTATTTTAGGGCAAGTAAAAACTATCTTAGGTGTAAAACCCCATTTTAATCATTGTTGAAATTTTTTATTCTTACTGTCTGCAAAATACTAAACTTCAGTATGTGCTGAATAGGTCAGTGGGACAGCACGAATCCTGCTAACTCTCTTTTCATTGCTTTACAGTAAAATGACTCTTCATTATAACACTTTTTCAAATGAAAAGAGAAAAATTACTCACCTAAAATTTTTAGGCATCGCTTTCTCCACTTCAGATTTCTTGCACTGTTCTCTGTTGTGTCTCTGTTGCACAATCAGTTCACAGTTTTGTGCTATCTCTCCACTGTTTGTTACATTTCTCCAGTGCCATGTTTCTCCTGATTGTGAGTTACACTGAGCGAAGATTCAGAAAGTTTTTATCACTGACTGTTCAAACAAAAATCACTGTGTCAGTTGTATTACTCTACACTGTGATGTATGCTGCACACTGTGAATACTCTTCACCGTTTTCTTTCCCATGTAGACAAACTCCACTGAATCTTTCCACTGTGTGTGTGTGTGAACAAAGCACTGTGACATTGAAGGATTGTTCAACTGTGTTTCGAAGTTTCCCCCACGTGAAGTTGCACAGCTCCTTCCCGATTTTGCTTCCTGCCGCAATGTGTTCCTTCAGTGTTGTACCTCCTCTTGAAGCACTGGTATCTCGTAAGTAGTGAGAGATGAAGGTGTTGCGCTTATTCCAAGAACATGCTGTGACTACTTCATTGAGTGGGGTTTCCTGAAGCGTAGGACCATGAGACCACTAGAGCCCTCAGTGCGTGAGCGCGTACCTCACTGAGGAAGATCTAGGTGGTTATTAGATCCTAAATCGTATGCCCTGTTGATGACTGTGCAAATCCACTTCCCCAATTTGACTGTTGTCATGGGTAGTGAAGAATTTCTCTACTGGTGGAGTCAACTCGCAGGAATAACGCTGAAGGCAGAACTTTTCTCCTATCTTGGATCTTGTTGCAGGGATCCGAGATCTGTTCCATCTGCAATAACGAAGAGCACGAATTGGACATTGTGTCTTCTCCATCCGACAATGGATCTAAAAATCGGCGCTAAAGTCTAATAATGATCGCTTACGAGCAACATCTGGTTTAAAATTTTTCGCTGTAAATTCTGCATGGAAGGTAGACCAGTATTTTGAGAACTTGAAGTAATTGTCTTCTCTTGACATGGCAGCTAGCTCGCTTTGTCTGGCTGCAGAAGCAAGAGCTACCAAAAAGACCGTCTTTTAGGACAAATGCAAAATGGAGGCTGAGTGAAGAGCCTCGTGGGAGGCATTCTCCAAGCTGGTCAGAACCAGAAGCACGTTCCTTTTGGAAAAGAGCTGTTTGATCGTGAAAGCGAGCATCAGACAAGAGATGATTTTGCTTTTGATCACTTTGTTTTCTCCCATGCAAAAGGTGACGGAACAAATGGCTGACCTATAGCATTTAATTGCAGCTGGCGAAAGACCCTTTTTGAACAAGTATTCAAGAAATAAAGTCAAAATGGTTTCTGAAGGGTTTGTAGGGTGAAATGTTCTTGATTTGTACCAGTAGAGCCAGACTTTCCATTTGGTATAGTAATTCCTTATTGTGGACTTCCTGTGGCAGAGTAAGAGTCTTTAGGTGACATCAGCGGAGAAGCACTCAGATTAAAGATTAGTTGTCAATGTCTCCTCCCGTGAAGATGAAAAATATCTGAGCACGGGTGGGTTGTCCTTCCGTTATGTTGGGTTAGGATGAATTCTGACACTGAAAGAGGGATCGGATCTTCTTTCCTCAGGTCCATTAGATCTGGGTACCATGGAGCTGCTGGCCACAGGAGGGGCTACTACAAGAAAATTTCTTTGTGATCGTCTGATCTTGTTCACAGTTGCTTGCAGCAGGGAGAATGGATTAAATGCAAATGCAGATATTCCTGTCCATGATATTGTCAGCGTATCTGTCGCCCAGGCTTTCGAGTTTGGATAGGGGGATACACAATTTGGAAGTTGGTTGTTGAGTCTTGTAGCGCAATAGGTCGATCAATGACTTCCCCCCACTTCAGAAACAGCGCTTGACAAATCTTCGGATAGTTTCCATTCGGTTGTTGAGATTTCCTTTTGTCTGGACAACTTGTCTGCCAGGACGTTTAGCTTTCTAGCTATCTGTGTGGGTTGCAGTTGCAGATTCACATGCATTTTCTCGCAGTGATGGAATAGTCAGGAGGTTTCCTGCATCATTGTCGCTGAGTGTGTTCCTCCTCCCTTTTTTCACGTATGCTATAGCTGTTGTGTTGTCGGTCATGACAGTGATTAATTTTCCGTGAAGGAGATTTTCCCAAACTTGAACTGAGAGACAAATCGCTCTGAAATTCCGAGAACATTTATGTGACGATTTTGCTCTTCTTCCGGAAAGTTTGCGACCTTCGTAATGGGCTCCCCATCCTGAGTTGGAAGCGTCTGTGAAGAGGAGGCCCTCCGAAGGCAATTCCTGGATGGGTACTCCTACTCGGGTGTAGAGTGGGTTTGCCCACCATTGAATGCTGCCTCTTGGCAGGTTGTGAAGAGGAACCATGTCGTCCCAAGATGTTTGTGGTTGCCATTCTGTGTTGCGAAACCAATGTAAGGGTTTGGTTTTTCATTGGCTGTTAGACCAGCTTGGCATGAGGCCACGAGGCCAATGTGGTACTCAAGATCCAGAGCTGATACTTCTTTCAACTGAAGGAGCTTTCCCAGATTACTTAGGCACATCTCTGTTCATTCCAGAGAGGAGCACACATTGTGCTTGACCGAGTCCTGGTTTGCATACATCACTCTTGGTGGGTCTTCATCATCGTCTGGCGGTTGCGCCGGGCGCACCTTTCAGAAACGACCAGGTAAGTAATACCCCAGCACGGTCAGTGTCTTTTCTCGCATTTGTTTTTTCGACAAACTTCTGGATTTGTTATCCTCGCATTCGTCTCCTGAACGTTTTCTCTCGCATGAGCTGCTGCGTTGTTGCGGGCGAGACGAGGACGGGCTTCGTGTCAGAAAGTTGCGAGGCGAAGCATCACCGTCCGAGAAGAGAGGCAGATTCCGTGCAGCATAATGCCGAGGAGGGCAAAGAAACCGGCACTGGAGTTGGAGACAATGGATCGACGATACCCACACAACAGCAACTAATGGGATCGGGTGGATCGCAAAATTGTCTTTAGAAGGTCGGGAACGGAAAAGGCAAATGGTGTCGATCCATGGGGAACGGCAAACACAGGCGATGGTAGGATCGGACGTCGGCCCCGCCGATGCGGACCGAACTGCCGGAAAGTGGCGCATTTAGGGAATTCTTGAAGCAACCTGGCGAAGACTGTGGACGGAGGTTGCAAGGGTGGGCGGATTGTTTTCACACCTTGGTGTCCTTTGGGTCTCGGATGAGGCTGTTGTTGTGGCTGGATCGATGTATCTTTAAAAGAAGAGAGGGGATCGATCCTCCATCCTCAGGACCAGATCGTGATCCCCCATCGGATGAGAGGATCGGTCTATCCATCGAAGACTGGGAGAGCTCCAATAACAACCTGCTGAAGCTATTGCCTAGGAAGAAAGATGATGCGGTCCGGTCCGACCCGGTTATATATGGTCCTGCGCAATGAGCTACAAGCATGGCAGGGAAGCCGAATTTTCAAGCTAGGGTTAATAGAGTTCCAGGGGGACTGCTATAAATAAAAGGTAATGGGTATTTTCGTGGCAATAAAAATTGCAAGACCTGCATCTACGGCACCCTGTCTGGGAATCTTTGATGTGAGTGAGTGCATTTCGAAAAGTCAACAGAGGCAACCAAGTCAATAATTTCTTGGAATACATGTTGGCAATGTGAAAATAAAGGAAAAACTACATAAGATCGGCACGAAGTCAACATGTTCGTACCCAAGTGGTATGACCCCAAAGTGATATTATTATTATTACAAGATGGTAGCACTGCTTGCATTAATATGGATGCGAATCTGCACCCCTGGCGGGAGCTAGATAGTATTAGCTTATTGGAGAAATAATTAGATTAGTTTAATTTTGGCAATGAAAGCATAAAATAAGCAATTTTAGCACATATTACTAAAGGGAAGTATTTTGCAGATAGTAAGAAATAAAATCTTCCTATACATACTTAAACACTGCAGCCCAATAACTAATTTAATTAAGCAATTACAACGAGTAGTGTGAAATAAACTGTGCGATAAATTACTTTGAACTTGGAAAAACATTATGATGGAAACTGTCAAACGCTTTACGTTTAAACACCTCACAAACACAGAGTTTAGCAAATTTTCGACGAACAGATACTTGAAAAATTACTCGCGTTAGTCTTCTTCAGGCCTTATTCAAGCTGTTAGTTCTTGATCACTTACATCTTCATCGCAACTGCTTTCAGATCCAAATTTGGAAGGCTGTCATGTTTTCCAACGGTGTGAGAATTGCATGGTGAGCTCATCGTGCACCAGGTGTGTGATACGTGGGAGCAAAGGGAGCAGAAGATTGATCAGGAGAATATCAGTTTTCGAAGTGCTGGATAGGCAGTGATTCCAGGGCTCGAAGATGAGGGTCCCAACTTGAGTTTGATTTCTTATTCTACCCAATATTATGTCCCGTTCTTCGTGTCGGCCATGTGCTTTCAGACGGTTAATCCCTCTCCTTGTCTCACTAATGTAAACAGCATCACATTCCTCACAACGCACTAGGTACACTTCTTTGATGGTCTTAAGGAGCGAGTGGTGCTCTTCATACTGTTCTTTCTTCACAGTGTCTGCTTTAAGTGGGAGTAGAGGCACCAGGTCTGCAATTAAAGCAAACTCAAGTTAGGGACCCTCATCTTCGAGCCCTAGAATCATTTACTATCCAGCATTTCAAAAAACGTAGCATTTCCCTGATGAATCTTAAGCCTCATTCGTTTCCACGTATCACAAGCTCACTACGCAGTTCTCGCACCAATGGAAAACACGACTGCCTTCCAAATATCGGAGACCAAAAACGGTGTTTTCAAATTTGAACCTGAAAACAGACGATAGCGATCACAAGGTAGGTGATCAATAACTAACAGCTTGAGTAAAGGCAGAAGACGACGAACTCGAGCAATTTTTCAGGTATCCGTTCGTAAAAAATTTGCCAAACCCGGTAATTGTGAAGTGTTTGAGCACACAGCGTTAAAAAGTTTCCATCATAACAAATAGTATGTTAATTAGCATAAATTTGTGTTAAGTAAATTTCATATTTGGGTGAGCTACTGAAATGAAAACACTGGTGAGGTGTCACTTTTGGAAGCTTTTTTTTTGTACGACATTAATTGCTGATAAAAATTTGACAAACACAAGACAACAGAACACAATAAAGCTTGTTAACTGTTATGAAAAAATGGCACATTTATTTCTAAATAAATTCTTTTTACAAGGAGGTGAGAGAGATAAAGAGAGAGACAGATCATCAAACAATAGCTACTACCAAAAGATGATCACTCAACCAACTGACACGAAAATTTGCATTCATGGACCTCTCAAGTTTTTGGGAAGAAAAATGAAGCACGGAAGCATTGGGAAACTCGTTGAGAGCAGATGACGCTAACCTGGCCGCCAAATAACAGCAAGTCACTGAAAAGCAGCTGAAATAACGTCATGTCGATTTTTTCCACAGGTTTTTCTTTTTTAATGTATTTAATAATTTGTTGACAATTGTTGAAATACAAAGAAATAAAAAAAAAGTTAAAGTGCGCACAGAAGACCCCTTTCCTAAAACTAATCATTTACTTCTTCAAACAGAGAGCTTTACGTTAAAAAAAAAGCACTTTTACCAACAGATTTCACTCGGCAAGCCTTCAATAACTGCTACCCACCACTTGAGAAATTTATTTCAAACGACCCAAGTACTGAAATTAAATAAAAGTGAAAAATGGACCGTATACAAATGAACAGGTGACACCCGATTCCATTCTTTTTTTGATGGTAATTATTTTTATGCTTATATTCACACCCTATCAACTGGTTATAGGCACAACAAACTGACTAATCAATTTTTGTGTGTCATGATTATTTTAATCAATTCTATGGGTTTATTTATAGTTTAAAATGATTTTTCTTTGTCTCGAGATCATTCATTGATTATGAAATTTATTGCACCTCTTTATAATTTGTTACGGACAAAACTAAATTATGACATCTCATGAAAGGTAACCCCAATGACCTAGTAGTTGGTCTAGACGCACCATGCAGTATGGAGTCGTGTCCCGAATTGAAGCATGTTCTACCCATACCAGTGGTGGCAATCTTTGGTAGAATATTCAACATGGTTACAAGAGCCAAATAGATGATGACAGAATTTTTTGCAAACAACATATAAATGTTAATCTTTCATAAAGCCTTCGATATACTTACTGCGGTACCAAAAGGATCTGTTTCCCTCAAAATCACACAATTCAATTTAGGACACAATCCCATGCTTTCCAATTATGAAGTGCTACAACCTTGGTAAAACCAGGTGCCTCGTTATGAAATGTGGCACCACACTGTGCAGCATTACTGAACTCAAATATGCAACCATTTTCTCTCCAAAGGAATGTATGAAAACCTATTGTTAACAACAATAAATAACTACGGCTGGTCTGTCCATTTTCCTCATGCACTATTGTATATTTACTGCATTTTCAAGTGCCAAGATTTGGGTTGTAACGAGAATTTCGACCAAGTACAGAAGCAAATGAAACCCAAGTGGCACACAAAAAATTGCCTCTTTTTCCAACACACACTAAAAAAAATGTTGCAACTAAATCTTGTCCAAATGTATCTTAACTCTGTCAACGTTTAAGTATATTTTCTATACTCATCTCATTATTTTTTTTCAGTTCCAGGGTTTGTACATTGTTTAGAATTATCCAGAATTTTCCCTGACCAAATTTGTTGTCATTAATTTTTGACCTTAATATTATCAGGCGAGAAATTTGTGCTAATTTAGCTGATTTACACTATTTCTTTATTGAGAAAACTTTTCCGTTAATTTCCTCTCTTTTGTTTCAACACCCCCCCCCCCCCAATTTGGTTTAGCTATTGGCGTACAAACCCTATCCAACCGACTTCTAGCCATTTCCAGTTTTAGCCTTTGAACGTGCAAGTCAGACGAATGTAGTCTGTCGTAATATTTGCATACTTTCATGCTTAGAAAGCTAGGTACATACAACAGACGATGCAAGAAACCATGCCATGAATTGAATATTATATTGGATGTAGATGAAATGAAAGTTATAGATTGTGCGATAAATTGCGGCCTAACCCACATTGTTTTGGGAGGCAAATTGGAGGTCAAATGCCTGCATTATTTTATATGCCTATACCTACATAGTTCACAGAATCGAAACCTTTAAAAAAAAGTTTACTCCCGATTCTTATTACTTATTTGTCCCAATTATTCGGTCTTTTCCAGATTCCATGTAAACCTTCTTTCGGCATAAATTTCCCAGTGGAAATTGCAACAACATTTCCAAGGCGATTTTGCTCTTACATTGTGCTTTCATCGCATTCCTTTTTTTTTTTTTTTGCTTAATATTCAGGTGGTTCCAGCACCTCATTTCAATCAGTTTTGTTATTAAAATTACGGCTAGCCAGAAAACTGATAAACCCTTCGCAAGTGACAATGCAGTAAATAGACTTTTCACAGCAAACTCAAAAATGTGTGGGCACATAGTGAGAATTATATTAAAATATCCATTTTAACGCCAACAAACAAATTAGAACGAAACGAGAACATTAATGGAAAATATAAACAACTGAGGTCCGAAGACTTCGAGTAGTGAAAAGGAAATAACGTACAGAAAATAGGTAGGGGGGGGGGGGAGTTAAGATACAACTTAATGCCACAAGTTTTTCTTATTTTTTTAATAAAAAAAATAGGAGACTGATACCTACAGAAATAATCTACTTCACCAAAAACTACAACGTAACAGCTTCCTTAGTAAAAATAAGAATTAAAATATGTTTTTTCAACTATCGTCATTTTTGTTTACGTTTTAAAAAACATTTTTTTTTTGGTACAATACTAAAATCCCAGAACGTATTAACGTAATATCTGCAGAAGATATGAAAAATCATTGCTTTATCTTTCTCGGCCGTTATACATGATTTGACTGCACAGCGCAAACTGTACAAAACTCGTTAAGCTACATTCGAACGTAGCATTAAATTGTCGACTGCAAGCAATCGTCTGTCAATACATTAAATAGTACATTATTGTTATTATGACATCACCACCCACTGTACATCAATGGGTCAAATAAAGCTGTTAATTAAAAAATATAATTATTAATAGCAATAATAATAATTAATAATGATAATAAAATTAAAACAGCCGTCGTATCTAACAAACCAAACCTGTCTTCCTACCTAAACTAGACCAATTTTTTTTTAATATTAATTTCAATTTCAAATTTTCGTCAAACTGGAAGACTTAACGAGGCTTGAAGATAAGATATCGACTCTAGCCATTTCTTTGATGCTACTAACATTACACATTCAAACGTCCAAATGAAAGTTTTCTGAAGCAAAGTATTGCACCGACTAAAGAGAACGACAAGTCTGAACAGTTAGTTGGACAATTAATATTTTCTATTCGTTTATCATTTCGTTTCGCAATAATTTTGATGAAAAAAAAAAAAAAAAGACTTAAGTATTGCATTATGCACTGATTATCCAGTGTGCAGTGGCTGGATTCAGTAAATTTCAAGTCAGCTATACCACGCGCCAAGGCTGTTTGCCGTGACGCGTGTGTCACATGACTGCGCTAGTCCACTCGGCGGCTAAAGACCCACTGTTCTCGTCCGTCAATGGCCGACTCATGATGACATCACGGCAAACAGCCGTGGCTCGTGGTATAGGTAGCAAACGATGTGGAGCTAGCACTACTAGAAGCACATGGGGGAGAGTTTAAGAAAAACCGTTACTAGTAGTACAGTACTACATGCATCTTCCTGTTGTGCTAAATTTCACTGTTGCCGATTTGTCACACACTGATTTTCCACGGGAATACAAACAAAAATGCCTCACCCTATATTCCATAACCACCGAAAAATACTGCCACGCTACAAACCTCACGCAAGGTGCATACAAATCAATGCTTCACATGATAACCACCAAGTAACTTTGGCCAGTTGGAGTAACAACAATTCAACAGGAAGCCAAAATAACACAGACTATGCAAATCGGGAGTACAGGACTCAACTGTGTAAGAAAAATTGCATAGCAGAAATGTGGTAAAAAATACATATTTGCGTTGCAGTCATACAAAAAAAAATAATAATTTTTTTGCTTGCTGATGAAATTTTTGCTTTTTGTTAGTGAAAATATCCCAGCAATACGTGTTTGAATCTTAAAAAATAAATATTAGGTTACGGAGTCATATTTTATTTCGCAGTTGTGTATGCCTCAGAAACAAAAGCCATGATCAGGAATTCCCGCGTACTTGCACTATAATTTTTCCGAAAGTTTGCTGCAAGCCAGAAATTGGACGCAAGATGAGACAAGTACATGGCAGTTTCAGTGAGCAGCTGCCTCCAATCCTGGAGTTACAAACGATTGTATGGTTGGAAATTAGTTTTATTGGTGAACTGATATTAATGGTGAACATGTCTGATAATAGCAGCTTGAGCTACCACGTGTACATTACTGTATATCTGTTTCCTTAGTGTGTATATCTGTTTCCTTAGTGTTTAAATGTCTCGACTGTGTATTTATAATAACTTCAGAAAACGTATGTCATGCCGCTTCACCAATACATGCCATCTTGGGGCTTAGGTAAGGATTGAAAGATTTAATTCAAACTAAGATGAAATTGCGATTAAAAATTTGGAAAAAAAAATGGTTACAAGTCGATTTCTATTGTCCTTTGGACTTACATCAGATTACCTAACCAAAGAATTAAACCTGTAACATTTGAGTGCAAAGATCAACGTGCTTCCGCTGAGTTGTACTACCACAACACTGTCCTCAATATGGCTGGAGCAGTCGAGCGCTAGCTTCCCAGTTCCTGGACTTTATGTTTTTTCCCCATTTACCTTCCCAAAAATAGCTCAAATTCACACTTTATACCATTCAGACTTCTCGGAGCTCACAAGTGCTGCATATTAATGTGAACAGGCCGCAGAAAACAGTCACTGGAGACGGAACATGAAGCGTAACTTAAAATCTCGTATTGCATGATGAGCAAAGCTTATTGGTTGCTACAGAAGCACGAACTAAAAATGTCCATACTTCATACGGCAGAAATAAAAATGACGTGTGTCATCCATTAACACAACCGGAAAAAAAAAAACAATTAAGAATAGCTTACAAGGGGTGTAGGTAGGCGGCAACCAGCTACGAAGCCTTTTCGTGAATTAAAGTAATTAATTACAAGGAGCCTACACCTCTACATAATACCCGGAGCTGTTAGCTGGCACTAGCAGCAGCTAAAGGAAAACAACATGTTCAAAGGCAAAAGAAAAATGTAGGTTACCTGGACAGGCAGTGTAGCGGGTTTTTTTTTTCTGTTGCAGTGATGCAAAGAAACTACACGTGTAAAGATGTAGAACTAAGAATATCGCCCCGACAAAACAACAAAATAAGAACAAAAAACATGAATGTAAAAGATTAAATACACAAGAAAAAAAATCAAGATGCTATGGATATGCATGGAGAAAATTCTAAAATTATGCTTTTGAAGGTTAGCTACCAGTAAAATTACATTATTAAACAATGAATGTTATTATATAAAAGTAGTCGGTTTCTTTTGCGGGTTTGTTCCTATCCATTTAAATAACATTGGTGATCAACTTAAGATCAACTGTACAAAGGGGGATTTTAAACAAGATATTAATTATATAATGCGATAATACCCTCCGGGCTGCCGTATGTATGTCACGATTTTGGCTGTCAAAGCAAATAGCAATGAAGGGTGGGGAGACACCGACTCAAAATAGCCGGCAACAAATGACGTCACTCTCTCACTCGATCATGATGATTTAAACAAACAACCAACACAAAAAGGTTCAAAGTTTTTGGGGGAGGGGGGGGGGGGGCAAAAAAAATAATAAGGGAGAAAAACAAAACCTTTGCCACAGTTCATTATACTTGATGCGAAGCCCGAGTGATTCCTTTGTTTATTTTAAAATTATGCAGATTCAGTCTGAATAGTTTTTT
>JAHWFP010082478.1:287607-324733 GCA_023313725.1 Lithobius niger
CCACTGGGCTCTCCACCTTGTGTGACTAAAATTGCATTCTTTTATGAAAGGGGTGGGCATGGACCGGAAACTGAATTTTTAACAGGAAACCACTTCGGGAGGGGGGAGGGCGGAGCTGCAGATAAAATTGTGATAATTCAATAGGCACCAGATTTAGATCACTAAATTTACCATGCTGATGGTAGTACTATAGAAACTGGTATTAACCACCTAACTACAAATCGAGATACAAAAGCAATCACCAGATTTGAGATGCTTGTTGCCTCAAGAAAACTGGCCTCAATATACTTTGATACGTTTTAACAGGCAGTGTTGGGAAGGTTTGTACAATGTTGATACATGCTGTTGGGGTATCGATCAATAGCATAACGCTTGTGGGTCACCAGAAATTGACAGGCAATGAACAGCTTCAACCAGAACTAGCACATAATGGTCATGAGCCCTGTACTACCCACTGCTGTAAACAAACATATGTTATGTTTTACAATAAATAACTGAGAGACAATGGCAGCTTAGAAAATGCCAACTGGGCAACGGACATTTGATACTGCCGGCAGATCAACTTTTTTCTTCTAGCATGAGCTTAACCCTTCTGGGTAGAAAAGCTAAAACAATTGTAATACATGATAGAGTACAGTTCGCCTATTACATCAGTGGATTGCTAATCTCGTGTTTAACAGGCTGAGGTGTTGGAGATGGCTCAAACTATTGGAGCGTTTAGAACCTAGTGCACTACTGATTATTGTATGCAAACGTACACTGTTAACAGGATGAATGAGAAGTATAACACTTAGTTGTTACTGTCAATTTTCAGTAGGTATTTAATACCAAAAAGGTTTGGACAAAAACCAGAGTAAATTGGCCATACCATCGGTATTTAAAGTTCGGTGGCTCACATACAAGAACAGGCTACACTGCTCTTCAAATCATGCTAGTTTTTGAGTTACATGCTGTCACTTCCTTTTGTTAGTGCTTTGCGGCGATGAGGCTGACCTCTTCGGTGGACTGAGTAAAGCTCGCCATTTTGTGGAGAGGTGTAAGGTGAGTTCCGGTGTTATGAGTTTCAAGATCTCTTGATAGGCAGACTCTTGGATGTTCATATGTGGGATATGTTTGGTGTTGATGCAAATAATGCTCTCCAATGCTTGGAGGTGCTCCTCGCTACTGGTGCTTGATTTAAGCGGTTTCCCAATCATGTTTCGACACATCTGGTGGAGTGCTATTCCGTTCTTTTCTCGCTTATTTGCCACGAGAGTGTTCGTCACATGTTTGTCTAGAAACAAGTATGATTTTTTGCAAGCTTCAGGGAGCAAGTACACTACTGGGATGCCTTGGATTTGCTCGTACTTGTGGCCATTGAAAGTCATGTGGCCGCTGATTCAATAGCAACACTTTCAGCAGCTTTCGGTCCAATTCGTGTCCCAATGGGTCAATTTTTTTGTCTATCTGTTCGAACATGTTGAGGCTAAGAATATGCTTAAGGCTAGGAAATAACGCCTGTATGTCGAATGGTCTAAGAATATCTCCTATTCGACCAATCAGCACACAGACCAAAATTCAACATGAGGGACTCTAACTGGACCGAAAGCTCCTGTAAATATTACTTTCGAATCAACGCGACTTTCAATGGCAACATTAAATCCGAGACACTCTAATGGAGCATTTCTGCTCTCCGAAGCTAGCAGAAATCTTACTTGTTTCTAGACGAACATGTGACAAAGACTCACCCAGAACTTCAAGTATGGACTAGATACGTGGATGATACGTTCACCACCACAAAAACCGAAAATGTCAGCAACATCCTACGAACCCTAAGGAATGGAATCAAAATCTCAAATTCACTATGGAAACTGAAATAGAAGGTAAAATTCTATTCCTTGACACAGTAGTCTCCAGACAAAAAACTGACGACTGATTAAACCTGAACCAAATGCTAAACCCACCCAAATAGATCGTGCGATCCCCTACAACTCTGAGCACTCGAGGAGCCAACTCCACTCTATTCTCATTAATGAAATGTGTACCTCAAGTCAAATACTGCTCATCCACTCGAGGAGTCACCGGAGAAGCACTTTAAACTGGCCAACCAGAAATTCATGCTTCTAGGTTATAAGGAGAGGTTGGTTAATCAAGGCATCACCCAAGCCAGACAGTGGCGAATGCTCTGACAATCCCAACCTGAATCCCCAGTATTAGTAATCACCTACATCCCCGAATGAAGTGAAACAGTAGAAAATCCCTTAAAAAAAGTGGAATTATACGTTTCTCAGAAACCCTACAACATCAAAACCATGCTGGGCAAAAAATTGTGCCTTCAACTAACAACCAAATTACAATCAGCAAAATGCACCAAAAACCAATCCCCTTCTCCACCCCGCTTCCTCCCATCCAACGAACCTGGACACAGATACCAAACCCAATCAATCAATCTTTTAGCATATATCACCAAGGTTCACTACTCAAGACAGAAACACAACTCCCCAAAACCAAAGCAGCATATGCAGTACCCGGCTCCCTGAACCAAAAAGAAAATTTTCCCAACGAGTGCAAGAACACCAGCATGCGGTTAACACACGAGACCATATGAGATCAAAACATAACATTGATTCGGAAAACATACAAATCAAACACCAGCAGCGAGAGCCACCTCCGAGCATTGGTGAGCTATGCTATACAACACTTCTAATCCCACTTACGAACATCCAAGAGCCTTCCTATCAAAAGAGTGTGAAACGCAACAACCCCGGAACTCAACTCGCATCTCTCCATAATATGGAAAGCTCTACTAAGTCCACCTGACACAGAGAAAAAAAAGGGCAGCACCATCGCCACAAAGTGCCAACCAGGGGAAGTGACAGCGCACAATTCAAAAACTGTAACATGAATTAACACGAATGTGCAGTGTGCACATTCTTTTATGTTAGCCTGAAGAAGGTACTAGATTGTAGGTGTAGCTGTACACTATATTAATACCTCAACACCTAACAACGCACAAGTTCAAGTCAAGAATACCTCGACAGTATCCTGCAAATTATCAACAGACCATCAATGTCTGTCCTCATCAGGCCCACACTTGTCCAAACTCTAGTTTTCATCATTCTTGTGGTTATTCACATTTGAATCTTGCACGAAATGTAACCTACTGTATCGGATGACTCCTCAACCAACATTGCGGATGGCCAGTTTTCTTGACCATACTGTTGAGGAGGATCGGGGTGTACAAAAGTTTAATGAAACGGCCTCTAGCAGCAAAAAGGTGCGGACGTGCTATGTCGATGGTAGAGGAGTGCAGGACCAGTCGGATAAATTCATTCTGTGCAATGGCGTTCAACTAACCCCAAGGATGACCCAATGAGAATGGAATTTCCCTTATCAGTGGCAGGTGGTTTTCGGTAGGTTGAAAGTTGAAACGCCACCTTTTTTTTTAGGAATGAAAAATGCCTAAAAGATCAGCTTTTAAAAAGAAGGGATATACAACCACTGAACACATGATTCTGCAAAGTGATATCAATAATGTAAGCGACTGGACTATTGAAAATGGTCTTTTCCTCACTCCAATAAATGCATCATTCTTTATTTTGGGCTCAATAATCCTTTCTTTTCTAACCACCTAAATGACAGACTCATTTACACGAAATCCTCTCACCTCGATCTTGGCATCTAGGTCGTTACCTCCCTTAAATTCCACTCCAATGTCGACAGTATCATTTCCAGAGTTTACAGAAAAGCTCATTTCATTCTCAAAAGTTTCTCTTGTGTCGAACTTTTCCTTTTGCCATGCTTTACAAAGTTTTTCTTAGACTTGTGATGGAGCATTGCTCTCGGATTTTTCACCCATGCTATGCCTCTTTTCTGACATGCCTGGAAATATGTCAGCGCCGTCTCACTAACTGGTGTAAGCAACTCAATTCTTTCCCATACCATGAACGGCTTCAACAACTTTCCCTTTAACTCTCATTTCCTCAGAGGTGATCTCATTCTGACATACAAAACCATTCACCACCTTATTGATGTTAATATCTCAGATTTTTTCCGTTGCTCTACCTCCCCAGGGGTCACCCTTTCAAACAGCAAGGAAATCTCTCCCTTGGCAACCTCAGACACCGGTACATTTGTGAGCGGGTTGTGCAGCCTTTCCGGCTCACATGGTCTTTGCGCCCTCGCTTAACTCCTTTAAAAGCCGTCTGGATCTGTTTCTCTCTTAGTTCTTGGTTGGAGTTGGGGGTTCATTTAGCGTTTTTTAGGCGGCACCGTCTTTTTCTATTCTATTCTACCTACATGAAGAACCCCTGATGCCAAGTGGGAGAGCATGAGGAAGAAGGAGCAAATGGCAACAGCATTAGCAATGTCACGCCACCCTGATGAACACTCAAGGCCCTTCCAACCCCAACCCCAGTACACACTAAGATTTGATTTCTGCAAGCGACTCTCCAATCAGGATACAGTAGGCTACATTTCAAGCAAAATTTAAACGTGAAAAACCTCAACAATGATGCAAGACAAGAGGTTGGACAATACTGTGTGGGCCTGATGAAGACTGACATTGACGATCTGTTGAAAATTTTCAGGGGTATTTTGAACTTGAAAATGGAACTTGAAAATGGTGTGTCGTTTGATGTTATAGTTTAAATTTTTCACGAACTTTCAAAGTAGAAACCGATATGGTATCTCATTCATTTGAATAAGGGTACACTCCAAATAATTCTGTTGAACCAAATAAGTAACATGAGCACATCGATATTTAAAATAATATTGATTTTATGTTATAATATATGATGTATCATACCGGCTTCCATGATATTGTATTTTACTCATTCTGATGTCTTATCACGTATCGCAAGTCACTTTTCAGTTGGGCATTAATGCCAGTGCTTGAAATATCAGCCCTCCACATCAACATCATTCCGACACTATCAAGGTAGCGGCGGAAAACTAGTTCATGTGGAGCGATAATATATTCTAGCTCTGACATTAGACAGGTTGACACCTAACGATAGTTTGGAGCATCTAGCGCTTTCTCACAGAAAGCAAAGGAATGCACAAAGAAATATTTTTTAACATAACAAACAAGCCACGTGCCTCCTTAAGTATTTGGTACGTGCTCGTGCACCTGGAAATAAGCTACAAAGATTAACAATATTAATGCCACTAGATGGCGCCACGGTAGAATATAGAGAAAATACCCTGGCACCATCTAGTGGCATTAATATCGTTAACTTTTACAGCTTGCTCCCAGGTGCAAGAGGACGTCCCAAATTTTTACTCAATAATTAAGGAGGCTAATGTCTTGTTGTGCGTCGAAATATTGCTTTGTACATTTCTTTGCTTTCTGCGAGAGAAAACGTGATAGGGCTAATTACTGCAGACTCTAATTTGGTGGCAACTCACCTTTAATGTCCATACGGCAAGTGACTTTTAGGCACATTCTATCATTGCTGTACATTACATCTTCTTTCAAGAGAGAATTCACATTTTATGTTTTTGTGGTGGATTCATGTAGAGTTTTTTAATTTGCTAACTTGCAACTACAGCTTCAAAAAGTAGATTCTCAAGGCTGCACCAATAGCAGTATCACCTTAGCAATATTTGCAGAATCCCAAATTTAACAAAATATTACCAATTTTGCCATTTAAATAGAGTACTTTAACTATTTTTTTGTATAGCTATCGACTAGTGGTGATTTTAAGACCATAGCTCGATCAAGCTGTTTACAAGGTAGCCTACTTAACAAAAAAAAGTTTAAAAAGCATGAACTTCATTAGAATGTCTGAAAATTTCTTATCGGCATTGTCTTTTCAATTCCAAATCAAGCCTAGCTTTCATATTAAAAAAAATGTAGCCTTATGAACTACTAGCATTCAGCCAGTGTCGACTCAGTATTTGATAAGATCGGCAACTGGTAGGCTATAGGTTCAGCCCTGTTAATTTTTGAGGCCATCAACATGCAAGTAAGTTAACTTAAAACCTTTAAAAAAAAAAAAAGAAAAAAAAACAATGCTGGAACAAGCTGCAGAAGGAGCTGCAAATGAATTTCAAATAGCGTGCATCAAAAAGGGTTAGTGATTAAAAAAAATTAATACATGAACGGTGCTTTCGTGCTTGTGGAACACTTACGTTTAAGGCCGGGAAAAGGGGGGCTGTTCTCAGACATATTTAGGCAAATACCTGGTCATTTGTAATTTGCTTTTACCAAACGTTTTTTGAACTTTTATCAGCTTGTGTTAGTTAATTTGTAACGAATTTAAAGCAACTGCACAATCGTGCTTGGTGGATGAATACGATGAGTCACCTTTTTTTTCTGTCCGACTCAACCTGCAGCAGTGGCCTGAGAACTAATGATTTTTTTTTTCCAGCTAAACAAAAGTTACAGTTGTTCATTTCGACAATTCTTTTCCCACCATTTACGAAAAACAAACGGTGTGTGTATTAGGTTAAATGCAACTAAATATTTGGTATGAGATCGAGCCCTGCCATGCCGAAAATAATTACTGATGACAGTGAAAATTCTACGATTAAAATAACTAGAACAGTGATGCATTCCGCGTTTTTTAGCCGTGTATAATCTACGTTAACAACAAAAAAAAATGTTAAACACCGTAACCCGAAATGATTCATGTGAAGTACAAAAAGCAAAAGCAAAAGTCAAATAAGATCGTAAAATCTAAAAAAAAAAAATTAAAAACATGCTTATAAAAATCTAAATTACATACTAAGTTAAAGAAAGGAAGCTTAGCGTTAAAAATAACTACAACCAAATATATATATTTTTAATTGCGCACTGAACTAAAATGAATTAATTTTTTTTTTTTTTTTTTTTTTTTTGCCAAGCAGATTCGAATTTGCATCACTAACCTAACACAATTTGACCGGCAGCCGTTTAGTCATTGAAGGACTGTTTCCATGTTTCGGCACATTTCAGAGATGTAGTCACCCTTCTAATACACAAATAAAAACGAGTTTACACCACTTATCATACAAGGCATATCAACAGCAAACACGAAAAAAATACACTAAAATCTAGGGACGGGCAACATTTTTTAACTAAAGAAGATTCGAAGGAAACGTGCATTCACATTCATGGCATTCTTAAGATTACAAAGCTTGTAATCTTGTAAATTGTTATATGATATTTAGTGGTTGTATAGCCTACTCAAAAAGGACTTAATGAGGTTGAAATGCTGAATAAATAACTGGGTTTGTATTTTATTTCTAAACGGTCGTTGAGATTACTACCGTTTACCGGTCAATCATTTACCGGTTTTTACTAAAGAGGCTTCTTATTCTGCCTTCCTTAATATATTATTAATAATAACGTAAACGTTTCATAAAATTTTGATACTGATAAAAACTGTACATAAAGGATTGGTTCACATAACGCATCGTAAAATTTTAAGTTCACCGCATAATTTACCAAATAACTAAAATTGAAAATGAACAAATTTGGTAAATTATAACGACACAGTTTGGTAAATTATAACGACCTTTCCAAATTTTCGAAAGTCACTGCTTTTAATGCACGCACACATTTTTGTTAAAAAGTAGTCACTTCCGGTCGTCGTGGTGGCAGAAGTTTGAATTTGCTGCCGTGTTGTGATGGTGGCTCCACTGGGCTATGAAAGGTTGTGGGAACTTATGGCGTGAAAGTCAAATGGACTCAAAATTTACAAAGGTTATTTTATATGTCCTCATAAAATTTACAAAGTTGTCCTAATATATTACGTCCTAATAAAACTTAATTATCAATAATGGAATGAACCACAGAATCATACATGTAACTTCAAATTTGTACAGCGTTCTGACCAACAAGTCTTTATTGTTCAAACTGTCATGAGAGGTTACACACACCACTTCAAGATTTACGGATAAATTTGTGAACATTTAAAAAAAACTCAGAATCAGCTGAACATCCAATTAACAGATATATCCCACTCTAATCCCTTCATGCATACAAGTTTAAAAAATAAACAGGTTAAGAAATACAAAATGCTATCAAAATTTTTTTTGCACTTACTCCAAGTGTCGTCGCTAAATGCTGCCCTGCTAAGGGATTCATGGCTGCTGGGTGAGGAAGGGCGTGTGGACCTAGTTTTGGTCCTTCTTCGTTCTTTTCTTCTTCTCTCCGCTTTAAGCAAGCTGCCTTGGGATTCAGGTTACGCTCTGAAATGATCATTACGGAATGGTGTAGGAAAGGTGTACAAACGGTTTCGGACGAAACGTTAAGAGTAGCAGAAAAGCACTGTTTGGCCAAGCAGTTCAGTTTAAACCAAACAACCAAATTTGTTTAGAAGAAAAAACAAAAACCTTTGCAACCACTCTTAAGATTTTTAATCTGTTTTAATCTTTTAATCTGTTTTAATCTTTTAATCTGTTGCTGTAAAAGACTTAATTTATCAACACCCCAATGTGATGTCAACACCCACAGTGAAGAATGATACCCGAAGCCTGAAATGTTTCTATAAGAAGACAAACAATGAAAAAGCAAAGGATGTCATTAGGGGAACCTGTTCCCTGGGTTGCTTCCCGGGAAACCTTTGCTCTCTAATTTTAGGAAGTCTTCAAAAAGAGTTAATGTTTGAAAGAGGAGAAAAAATTTTATTCCTTAAAAAGAAGGGAGAGCCTTCCTTGAAACTTCAATCACATTAGGGTCGTCAGCCAGATCAGTGGGGGACACACATCCCATTATATTTTCCCATTTTTAGGGAAGGAGTGGAAAAACTACATCAACAAATTTGCAATCGGATTAAATAAAAAAATAAGGGGGATCTTTCCTCCCTTTCATCTTTGCGGAAAGTTCAACGAAATTACAAGTTATTTTTTTTTTTTTCCTTATCACATACTTATTCTTGAAATCATGACGATATCATTCCAATTTTGGCAACGTCCTGTGATGCCCAGCGTGATGTCCGGAAATATCCTTTGTAGTCGGCGACCTTGGCGAAGATACGCGACGTCCAGTGACGTCTATGGCTATGTTGTTGGGGAAGTCTGAGACAGACGTTTTTAAGGGGAATACTCAATTATTTCCTTGGGTGGCGATGTCCTTAAGCACTTCTGTCAGCACGATAGACGACTTGAACGTTTAAGGCCTTAATTTTCCTGTCGATCTCATCTCCGTGCTGCAGCATGCGGAAGACGGACGACTACTTTATGCTCCCGTTCACACGCCACGTTGGAGAGCCGTGGCTGCACTGACAATTGATGCTGACCCAACTTCTCCAACTTCCAAAGATGTTGTGAGAACACTCGTGATTACAGGGCGGCTCATTAACAATTGTCTTTTTTATGACAGTTGTCACTTTAACCATTTACCTTTATTTTTAAAGAACACTTCATCTTTTTAAGCCTATTTTTCATCGATCTCATCTTCGTGCTGTGGCAAGACGAATGACTACTTCTTCAGATGCTATGTCAGAGTGCAGTGGCTGCATTGACAACTGTAACTGACCCAACTCCTCCATTTGCCGAGGGTGTTGCGGACGACACACATTGTGACTACGAGTGGGAGAATTAACAATCGTCGTTTTCATGAGCATTGTCATTTTAAACTACATACCTTCATTTTCAAAAGACATTTGATTGTTCAGGGCTATTTTTCGTTTATCTCGTCTCCATGCCGTGGCAGGCGGAATATGACTACTTTATACTTCCGTTCAGACGCCACATCAGATAGCCATGGCTGCACTGACAACTGACACTGACTCAACTGCACCACTTTCTGAGAGAGGACACGCATCATGATTAGGGTGGAAAAAATAACGATTGTGCATATTATTTACCTTCTTAGTTCGTACCTGCATTTCCATTTTGATGACTTAGTCATCACTTTATTTTGCCCTAAACTGTACATCAACGCAGCAACACTCTCATTTCTAACCACAACACTTTGTAGCACATTTTTATTGTCATCAAAAACATCCACTTTTATTAATTAAAAGAGATGGAACGTAAAGTTCCATTTCCACATCAAGAAATTCCCTACTGTAAACGAGCGCCACCGAAAAACGCCTGTTTTTCAAGAAAATTGAAATTTTTTTTTCTTGAGGCATCCAAAATCTCGCCGAGGCACATCTGGCCGTTTTTTTGTTAATGGACAGAATCATTCCAAATTTTCAACATCTATAGCTTGCCCAAATACAAGATGCTTGGGGAAGCCCAAATCCGGACTTTCCACCAGGAAGTACCAGTAATTCACGTTTGAAGATCACCCCAAAACCACATCGCACCTTCAACATGGCCGCCATTACTGAACTCTGTATTTTTGTATTTTGATTTTATCCTTGTTCTTTTCGGGCATAAAGCTCCAAACTCTAGCTTAGTTGTATTTTAGGAGAAAGGCACTAAACCTTGTGCCCATGTACTGACAACCCATTTTAATGTGTGATATTTTTTATTGTGTTTGAACGGTCGCAACTACTATGAAAAATTTCCACTTGGATCAAACATTGTCCGTTAACTTTAGAGTTCAAACCTCCACTTTAACTTTATGCGTTTTAGCATGACATCAAGCTAGACTATTTATTCATTTATTTAGCCTTTTATAATAATCTTTTACCCCCAGAAACGCTGCCATTAGTCCAAGTAATTAGACATCGGCATTCTACCGGACACGAATTTTCAGTGTATATAGGTTTATTTTAGTTCTCCTCTCAGCCCGACTGGAACCCAACCAAACACTACTGATAGCTTGAACTACTATTAAATCCAAAAGAATTCTTAAAAAGATCTGTTCCAAACAATTCCGCAAGTCAAACTGTGCAAAAACTTCAAATCCCCCTTTTTTGCCCCCCTCCCCAGCCAAAACTAGTTGTGGTGTATAACACTGCAGTTTACCGTTAAAGCTTGTTTAATTTAATAGTAATGTTCTCTGCATTACCCAAAGCCAAGTAATAAACTTTAACAAGAGCCAAATCACGTTGCAATCATGTAAAAATGGAATCCATAGCCAATAATTCAAAATAAAGGCCTATTTCCGAAAGTTCAATTGAGTAAAACTCAAAACAGGCCTGTCTTTTCCATCCCTACTCCTTCAAACGGCTCTGCACCCAGTTCCTTTGTTCATCCGACTTCTCCTCCCACTTTCTATTGTTCTCGAGGCCCTCAGCCAATCAGACCCCCGTAGCTACCCCGCGAGTCCGCGCTTACTTCCGGTAATGTGCATAAAACCCCAGCCCCAGAATGCATAGTTAGCACAGCTCACAGATCTCAAGCTAGAGAAGGGTCACGCCAGTCGGGAGTGGAGACGCCATGTCCGTGGGATGCCATGCCGGGCAAAATGGCAGTGGTTCGTATGTTTGTTGTTAGCTTTTGAAAATTTAATTTAGGACCCCCCCCCCAAGTCTAAATTTTAGTTCATAAACGTAACTTAAACTCTCTCTAGCTAGGGAATATTGTGGTGGTGACGCCTGTAGCGGCATCTTAGGTTTCTCACCCCATAACGTCAGAGTGGTTCTCTTACTAAAAACCAAAATCTTTCTTATTTGTTTTAAACATTAATTCAAATAACTGACGGTTTGATCTTTGTGTGGGATTCATTGGTTATTCACTCCAGACGGACTTTATAAGTAGCCGAGGCTTTTATAATTTGAGGAGTTGACTTGTAAACAGCAACTCTGGGAGGTTTAAGGCTCTGTTTTATCACTTAGAAACAAAACTGTGAAACGGTTGATCTTTCATGCGTGTTTGAAACATACTGTTTGATAGATTGTAACCAGCCGAGGCTGTTCAATCTTGCGGACGACTCTGCGGAGCGTTCAGTATTGCTTTTTCTATTTGAAAAATTAAGTGGTTGTTTTATTCTGAAACACAAACGTCGTTTTAGTCAAAACTTGTGAAAACGAATTACATGTTGTAAATTCAAACCTTGTGCTTTTAAATACTTTATTTCAAAAGCTTCCGTGCAAACTAAATGTAAAGTGTGATTTTTATATTCTCTGATGTTATAATAAAAACCAGGAGTTTTTAACTTCAGTTCGTTTGCTAGTCGATTAACTGTTTAAGTGTAAATAAATATGTAAACCATTTTTAGTTTAGCTCTTATAAACGGTTAAATTTCCATCGCTGGTGGCAGTGAAATACCAGCAGTTTTAAGGTTAGGCCCCTTCAATATAGGACCCTGCGCTCCATCCCCCATGCTGGGACAGTAGCCCTTGCTGTGCTTATGCCGTAAAGTCGCAATAATCACCGCAACACCTTAAGCTGAATCTCCGTGTCAAACCAGGAAACCGGAGGCGCTACAAGCACCTGAGCCGTCGTAGCGTCCGCCGTTACACTACTCCAGCCCACAAAATTTGGACTTGGCAACAATGCACTAAAGTTCGGCACTTGGCTGCAGCTTGGAGGACGAACACTTTGAATTCCCGCCAGTAGATGGCGTGGCCTGCGATGTCGCTGTAAGGCTTTCCCGTTTAAGAAGCAAACAGTCTGATTGCATCAGTATATGTGAGGCCAGCGCTAAGTCATCACGACATCAGAATGAGTTCCAAAACCGATAAGGGGAGAGGAGATGCCATCTTGAAAAACCGGAGTTTCCATTCGTCAAATGCAAAACAATTCGACTTAACTCGGGAAAAAAACCTTATACCACGTATCAAAATAAAACATCCACAAAATTAACTGAGGATTTTTAACTCCAACACAACGAATCTGAACTCCCTTGTCAAATTCGGGGATTCACCCGCAATGGATAAAAGGCCAACAGCAGAGAACAGACGGTGCGGCAGCACTGCCGACTTTAAATGCTCGGTTCAACATGAAAGACAGTACGTAATTACACCAGAAGGAGGACCGAAAATTCGAAGTTTAACATATTGAACATAACTTAAAATAATTAAAATATTAATCAATAACATTGAACCAGCGGACTCTATCCGGACTATAGATACCTTTGTGAATAACGTAATCGTCGTGAAAAGAACAAAGGCGCAAAGGATAAATACAAAAGTACATGATCAGTAATTATGGCATGCTGGATGAAAAGCAGCAGGTGAATTGATGTGGGTGCATTTCGGAAGGATAGCCTAAGAACTCAAAACCGATAAATACATACATTCACATTGGCAATGGTATAAATAATGAAAACCAGAAGCACAACGGCATAACATTAAAACGTCTGTTCCCAAAGTGATATGACAAAATGACGGAAGTACTAGCATTAAAAAGGAATGTGATGCACTGCCCCTGGAGGGAGCTAGATCATACTATATTGCACTAGATTTGAGGACAAAAATAAATAAACCTAATTTGGGCAATGAAAAGCATAAAGTAAACAATTTTAGCATATATTACTGAAGGGAAGTATTTTGAAGATAGTAAGAAATAAAGTTTTATCTTATTTTCCATCACCCGTTTCCAACTATTGACATTGGCACGCAATTGCGATGGTGGACTATTAAAGAACTTCAGTATAAAGAATTACAGGGTGGTCCACAAAAAACTGACGACCCAAAATTTTCGAAGGCTAACTTTTCTAGTTAGCACCCCTCAGAACCAGGAGAGGACAAATCTTCCCATTTCATTAAATTTGAAACGGGAAATTTGAAACGGGAACATTTCTAGTTAGCAGTAAAAAGTTGGACTTAGAAAATTTTAGGTCGTCAGTTTTTTGTGGACCACCCTGTATTGTGCTAATATTTCAATATCCATTGTTAAAAAAATATAATTTTGAAAAATTATTCGGTAAATGTTGAAATGCATCTAATACTGGAATTCCAGTAGATAGCGGAGTTAAGGGTTGGTCGGAAGGCATTTATGGGCAAGTGGTCCAACAGGTGATCGGTCGGTTGGCTGCTGCGGTCGGGTATCTTTGATTGGCAGTTAATTTGGCTAAAATCAGGGGTGGGCGTTAAAAATATCATCTGCAAATTTGTAAAGAAAATAATGGCTCAACCAGACAATTCGGCCCACCATGGTAAAACTTACTCTCTTTATCACGTTTTTAACATCTGCACGAGTTTGCATGAAACCTCCACAATATATATTGTATAAATCTTTTAATATTAAATTTTAAAAAATTGTAAATAAATGTTGTTATGTTTTAAGTAAACCTAGCCAAAGACACTAGAATGTAGATCGTTCTCCAGTTTCATCAGGTTTCATATAGGCCTAATTTGAAGCACTTTACCTCTAGTACCTTCAGAACAATCACCACAGCCAGGAGTTATTTTTTTTTAGCTCCTTGTATCATTAGCAGTCGCAAGTGTTTGGGATGCAGTTGACATCAGTTTAATTAAATTCAAACAGGCTTAAATGCAATAAATTCGAATTGCAGTAGTCTCTTCAAATGGCATTCAAGTCTAGCAGAGTAGTATCTTACTTCTCAAGTGATTACTTGGAAGGTGCACTTTTGCAAGTAAAACTGCATTTATCCTTTAGTACAACGAAGCCAAGTTTAAATATTATTATTACGTTATTATTAAGTTATAACGTTTGTTCACAGAAATTTTATTTGGCTTTCACGATTTTGGAAAATGAAAATTTTAATGCAGAATTTTTTTAAATCTCAATTGTCAATTACATTTGCCCGGATCTAGTCGTCCGCTAGTGTAACCTGCCGATATCTATGGTGTATATATATTTCCCAACTCTTGAGTTCTCTGCAGTAAATTAATAAATTTATTTTAAGAATATCTAATTTCATTAATTTTGCATTATTAATTTATTTTGTTCCAATTTAATAATACATATTCCTATTTATTTTAAACTCGAGCTGAGGGCTACAATATGACTAAGCCATTATTTACTGCTGAAGTATGATTGATGACCTTGTTTTGAGAGCTCCATCCTGATCCATTCAGCTGTATGTACATCGTTTGTAATTCTGGCCTAGTTTTGAAATGTAACTTTTAAGTTAGGAGGTTAGAAAACTACTGAATTCAAGGACAATAATGTTGAAGAGAAGAAATAAACCTTTTAGGTTACACCCTGTCATGTTACAGGCTGAAAATAACGTCATCCATGTTATTTCCCAATCCCAAGTTACTGTTAAAGGTACTTAGTTTGGATAATTTAGGTTAGGACACAGTAGTTGCCTAGTCACTGGTCTACCACTAATTATTGTTAAAAGCACTACTGTGATAAAAAAAAAAATTATGTAGTTATGTGATAGACAACTTATTAGATGCTTTTAGTTTATTTTGTAGCAGAAAAACGAAGACTGAAGGGGTGGGCTTTAGCTCCGTTATTTCATGATTTTGACCTTAAAGCATTTTAGGGAAAGTGGGCTTTAGCTCTAACTGGGCGTTTCATACACGATTTACGATATCATCGCATCGGATAATGACCCAATCATCTTCGTTCATTTGATGACCCTTTGAGGAACGAGCACTAGTTACTCCATAAAGAATCGTTACAACCGTCTTCGTATTAGATTTACATCTCAAAATATACAGAAAACGTCGATTTAGACTTAAGCGGTGCACAATTTGAACCTACGTCCAAATCGGTAGAACCTCTAAGTTATTCAATAGCCGCCATATTGTATTTTCGTTGACTTGCGATAACGAGCGATAATGACGGTAAATAATCAACATTATTGACCATAACTTAGTACGTGGGGAAAATGGCGGGAAAACCCTACAAACATGTTTATTTTGTAATGAAAGTTCCAGTAGCGACTAATGCACAACGTGGACTATTTATAGAGCGATAAAGCGGCTCCCATTAATTTATTGAGTCCAGGTGCACTGAAGTGATTAACCCTCTCATGAAATCCTCGTGTATGGTGCGAATATGTTAAAATGTGTCCTTGGCAATGAATCTTATAAAAATCTGCTTACCGGAATATATGTAACCAGTTTTTGAAGACTTGTAAAAAACTAATATTTACGACGTAATAGTTCTACACCGTTCGCTTTGTAGGTACTGTTTGCTGACTCTACAGTTGATGGCATGTCCTTAGTTTTGAAATTAAGTACGGTTGCAACTCGATACTTAAGAAATAAGATGATGCTTGCATACATTATATATTAATATAGTTTTGAGTGAAGAAATTATAATCAAATGTTAATTTCACTAAAATTTAGCAAGGCAAACCATTGCACACAAATCATTATTATCAATTTCAGAGAATAAGCAAGTTGAGAAAGTTAAAGATGTGAGTGAGACTATTCACGCATAAACAGACTACCAATAACGATGCTAGACGAATGTAGTCCGGTTTTTCTCAAGGTTTCAAAATGATGAACAGGTTTCAAATGAAAACCTTAATTTAGTCAAATGCAATAACTAGATAGGTTGTAAATCGCTTTGCAGGTATGTAAAACTGCTTGATATATAATTTTCTTTTTTTAAATCATGATCGTTAACAGCTTACCACGATGGTGACGATTACAACACCAGCAACCTGCAAAATTTTCTTATAAACGACATTTTCGTGGAAAGTTACATTACAAGTTCCAAGAAGCAAACTGTAATGAATTTCTAAAGAGCTTTGCAAATGTGATCTGAAATGAGCTATCAATGAGATTACATAAAAAACGAAATTTGTAATACCCTTTCCTTCACATAAACGCTTCTCCACAATTCACAAACATACACATTTTTACGCGTCTCTTGTATCTCACACTTCAGTGAAACATAATTATTAAGCAGATTAGTTATGTTTTTTTAAGTCGTGGTATTGAAGCAGCCTGGCTGTTTTAAAATTAAAAATTAAAACTAGAGTACAGTTGAAATTTACAGCATAATTTTCTACTGTGATGTGCAATTGCGGAGAAACTGGCAATTTTCACGAGGAAATGGGGATGAAAGTTCTCGTATATGTCCGTAAAGTAAAGGGTTATATTAGCTTTTACTACCCTACTTACCTTAGATATCAGATAAATCGCTTAATTTAATGCTCAAACTTAACGTTAATTACACTTAGTGCCACCACCGCCAGGGGGCAAGCCTGCTCGTTACCCAGCAAGCCTTGCCCCCAAACCCTCACGATCACTGTTGAACACTCCGGCTTCAGCAAGAGTGAGGAAGGTGGGTGGATTAATACTAAAAGTAAGTATTTAGGATAGTAAACCAATTTAAATATTAAAAATGTTGTTCTTACTATCGGCAAAATAGTTCCCTTTAGTTTCGGCTGACTTTGTCCAATCAGTAGTGGGTCAAGCCGTTAATACAGAGCTTTTGAACACACACTGGTAACCAACTCTAACAACCATCAAAGTAAATTTCAGGTACCCACCTTCAACGTTTCTTTATTCATTTTCTGAGGCAGTTGAAATGTTACTTACGAGTTCCCCATACAACCGCTGGTCATTATATGCTCAGTTATTTTGTTCCCACCACTAGAACCACATACAGGTAGGTAGTGGTTAATGCAAGTGTTTTTGTATGCCAAGATCAGGCCAAAAGCACATCATTCAAAGGTATTCCCGACGCAAAAGCCCACGAGGAGGCCAATGCATAAAGTTTGTGCGTACACACCTCAAGTGGGAGATCAATATGGTTGGGGGCAGTGACTTGCGCGCGCCGAATCACATTACAAATCCAAAGTCCAATTTTCGCAGCTTGCACCGCTCGAAGTACAAAGATTGGTAAATCTTTATTCACGAAGACTTTGAGAACTGTGCGGGGAGACGTTCTTTCTTAGTTCATCGAAAATGATAAAGGAAGTTCAGTGTATTTCAGATAGCAGAGCAGGGTGCAATTCGGCACTGGACTCGTTCTGCGCTGAACGGTTCCAGAATGATAATGATTGGGCATGAAGCTTCCCACGCTTTCTGGATTTTGGCGCAGAATTCAGCGAAAAAGAAGAGTCACCTTCAAATAGTCTTCAGCAAATCGTACTAGTCTTTAGCCCTAGTGAGAGCAGCCAATTCGCTGCGACGAGCAGCAGTTGCAAGCGCCACCAAAAAGACTGTCTTCCGAGTTAAATGGAAAAAGAAAGTAGTGTGCACGGGCTTATATGGCGCTCCCAAAAAGCTGTGAAAGACAAGGGGCAAGTTCCATGAGGACAATTTCTTCTAACGTTTGGCCTTGCGTTTTCAAATGTGTGGATGAGCCAAGAAAGTGTCCTGCTGTTAACTGTGTACATCCTCCCTAGACAGGACAAAACTGAGTTTAAGACCGACCTATAACCTTTGAAGGAAAAAGGGCTGCAACTTAGGATACTGTGGGGTAGCAAGGGTCGATGTGTTCATTGCCACACCAATCCAACCACTTCCTCCACTTTGCTTCGTAAGATTTTAACCCCTTCACCTCCAGATGCAATTTGGAACACAATGCTCACTGCTCAGATTCCAGACCTTTTTTTGCACTGCAGAGATGCTCACTGGGACTCTGGGGTTATTTCGATATAGGCCTGGGGAATACTATTATCTATATAAATTCAATTGGCACACAGTATAGTATTACAGGGGAAGAATTCACTAAGGTGCTCCTGTCTGCAAAACGCAATCTTTCATAATCTTCATCTAATGAATCTAAATCCTTTCTTACACTTACCAGCATGGTTTTACAATATCAGAGATTTGCTGACACTGCCTAAAATTGTGTGCATTACCATAGTGTAAATTTTTCTCTTAAGACAATTATAACCATGACGTATGAATTGTAAGTCACGGTACTGAAGAATGACAAAAGAGAGAATGCATATGCGAAAACCCGTCCCGAGAGATGTCCGTGGCCCAGACCTGGAGATCCAGGATTAGAGACACGATAAAAGCTGGTGTTAAGGCGTGTGACAAATAGGTCTACAAATAAGGTTCCCTAAATCAGAAACAATGACTAGCATAATTTCGGAGACAGCTGCCATTCCGTAATTGAGGTCACGCCCAACCGGGAGAATTTGTCAGCCAGAACATTCATTCAACTTTGCTGCTGTATGTCTGGGTTCAAGCACCACATGATGCTAGGTGCGTGGGCTGAAGAGACGAGAAACTTCTTCCATAAGGAATTGGTTCCTCTGCTTCTCCTTATGCATCATAAAGCAGTGGTGACATGATGGCCGCTGATAGTCGAGGACTAAGTCCTTCTGCATGAAAGATTGTACAGACCTCCAAGGTTTTAATATGAAGACGTTGTTCCAGTTCCGACCAAAGTTTTAACGTGGTTAGTGCATTTAGATGGGCAGAGCCATGAATAGGCAGAGCATGGGCAGAGCATCAACAGAGCCATGAATAATAGAAAATCTGGTGGAGAATGGTGAACAGGAATACCTGCGAGAAGATGGTCTTCCTCCATCCACCACTTTATGGCATGTGGTATGTTGTGTAAAGGAATGATGTCGTCCCATGATCATTGGGAGAACAGCATGCTGCTTTTCGAAACCAATGTAGGGGTCTAGTTCTCCAACTTCCTAGCATAACGAGTAGCGTACAAGAATCCAGTTGGTCTATGACGGAGGCTCACCGGAAGGCGAAGCAGATTTCTCAGGGTCACCACACGTTTCCGAATCCATTCCGGACTGTGTCCGTTCTGGACACAGTCTTCATTTAAGGCGGAGAGCCCGTCTTGTTATTGACTGAACGTAGATATCCGACATATTTTCCCAGGCTTCTACATTGTGCTGGAGCTTGCTCACCCCTGCCCCAACCTGTCGATTAACGGGAGCAGGCACATCAGTAACTAAGTTACCAACCATTCCCTTGAATGTGCCATGTCTCTACAAAAGGCACGGTTGTAGCAATCGTGAGGTAGGAATGATAATCCAACACGTTGAGAGTGTGAACCCTTGCATTGGTGTTTGGCTTGGAAGAGACCGCTTTAGAAGGGGCATCACCTTGTGAATCGAAAGGAACAAAACCATGGCTACTGGCTGTTGGTCAACTGGTCATTTCTGGGGCCCTTTCCCAGAGGGTACTTTGAAGGTAGTCTAGCTATCTGTATCGTAGCGAGAGAAGGTTAACAAACATCGTTAGACATTTGTTCATCATTTTGACAACGAGAATTGGGTAAGAGTGATTTCGCTATATCCTAGGGGCGGGAGGGCGGGGAAGGTCCGAACTTCATCCACTTCAAGAAAATCGACGATATTTGGAAGAAGACTCCCCGAGGTACACACTTTGGGTCATTATCTTTGAAGAACGTGAAAGAGAAACATCTTGGGAAGACTAGGTATCATCACTGTAATTACTGTGGGAAAAATCACTGCTAGTCTGAGAAGTCTTGCGTAAAATCCTTTTTTTCATACCACGATCATTTCTTTGGTACTCCTATGTGGCAATAGAGACTAATAGTAGCCACTAATTCTTCATTATAATGGAAGTCGTCATTACGAGGTGACAATCGTTGCATGATAATCCACAGTATCATGCAACAAATTGCCATCGTCACCCACCACTGGCGACAAGGAAAGATTAGCATGTGTAGAACGAGACAAGTAACTTTTGTCACAAAGCGTCGGCGACTTATAAGTTTGTTTTTTAGTGGCACGGGATGGGCGACTCTCCGCGCCTTATCGTACACCAGTGAGTTCAATCGTGGGGCTATGGTGACGACCAACTCCTGTGCCACAAATAAATCAATTTTCACTCGTGACTAGTGGTGCAGTGACATTATTTTCCAGCTAGGAGACTAATTTGGGTTGTGCCTGTAATGGGAACGAGCCACATCCTGGACCTACCCATTTTTCGCATCATTTCCTCTTGCAATGTTGGGGTTAGAGTATACGGAATGACTTTGATTTTCCACTTTTATGCGAAGGCATATCCATACACACCATTGCCAAATTTTCAGGTTTTTAGAGTTTCATGTGAATACCCATTCACTGAATCCTCTTTAACTTCTGGAGTAGTGCGAAGCATAATAACTTCTTGCGGTAGCGCGTTAATCACTGCCGGCCGAGTATGGTGCTGGGGTGGCAACGCAGCATTGATTGCATTCCCTTTTGTCGCCAAAGCGGCTTGCTCCCTCCAGTGACGCAGCTATCATCTTGGATACGCCTGCAACACGATAGCCTTCCGAAAGGCAACTATAATTTCGTGCAAAGAACTACGCAGGGAGTGAATTTGGTTTGCCATCCTGAAAGTTCGTAAACATTTTAATGAAGTCGACTTGGGAATTCTGACGGAATTACTAGCCCTCGAGTCTTCAGGAATCACATTTTCTATAGAACTACCACTGATCTCATGATTAGGCTTACGATTAAGCCTGGAACGGAGGAACATATTTTTGCATTTGCTCCATCTTCTAACATCTGGCCGTGTTCATTTTCAAAAATCTGATTAATTCTACTGTCCACGGAAGCAGAATGGGTCGGGGACCGTTCAGACGAACGGGAATGAGCACGCTGACCAGCCCTTTGATCCAACTTCTTCCCAGTATGCATTATGTTTCTTATACTGTCTTCAGAATGTGTAGGGCAAAATGTGCATTCTTTATCCAAAAGAAGAAGTTTCTGCATTTACGACAAGCTGGGTATAGATCTCATGGCGGTTTTTTGTGTGTGCACTCCACGATTTCCTCAAGGGCGAAACTGACGGGTATTTGGGACATTTTTGTCAAAATAAAACGAAAATTTGCTAAGCAAACATTGTATTAACATTGTAGTAAGTGATTGTGAGGGTTTGGTGCAAGGCCTGCCGGTAATGAGCAAAGTGCAATTAACGTTAATTTTGGCATTTGAGCATTCAATAAAGCAGTTTAAGACGGTACTAAAGGCAAGTAGTTTACAAATACAAATAAATCGTGTATTAAACACCCAGTTGGAGCTAAAGCCCAGCCCCTCAAATGCTTTAATCAAACTAATGAAGTTAAAGCCCACCCCTTAAATCGTCCTGCTGCAAAATTAACTACACACATCGTATAAATTGTCTATCACATAAGCTACATGTTGTTTTTTTTTTAATCACAGCAGTGCTTTTAACAATAATTAGGAGTCGATCAGTGACAACTGTGTCCTAAATAATCCTAATTAGTAATTACCTTTAACAGTAACTTTCACTGTTATTCAATATGGATAACGTAATTTTCACAACCTATTACATGACCCATAACCCAACAGGTTTATTTCTTCTATTCAACATTGTCCTTGAATTCAGTGGTTTTCTAAACTCAAACTTAAAAGTCACGTTACAAAAATATGCCAAGATTACAAAATGATAGCGATTTCAGATGAATGGATCAAATGGATGGAGTCCTCATCACAAGATCATCAATCTAAGTTCAGCACGAAATGATGACCTTAGTACATAGTTTAGCCCTTAGTTCAAGTTTCAAATAACTATTAACATTGTATGTTACTAAATGGGAACAGAACAAAACAAATTAATAACGTAAAATTAATGCAATTAGATATTCTCAAAATTAATTTACTGCAGAAGTGCTCACCATGAATACACTAGCTGACTGGATCCCGGCAAACATAATTCATAATTGGGATAAAAACAAAATTCTGCATCACAATTTGCATTTTGCAAAATCGTGAAAGCTAAACAAAATTCCTTCCCAAACAAACATTAATACTTAATAATAACGTAATAGAAATATTTAAACTTGACTTTGTTGAACTAACACACGCAGGTTTACTGACAATGGTGCACCTTCCAGATAACCACTTGTGAACACTGCTTACTCTGTGAGCTGTAAAGATGACTGCACTTCAAATTTATTGCATTTAAGCCTGTTTGAATTTAATTAAACTGATATAAATTGCATCCCAAACATTGAGACTGCTAATGACATAATGAGGCTATTAAAAAAATAACTCTTTAGTTTTTAGTCAAATTAACCATGGGCATTTAAATGTAAGAAATATCAGACACTGCCAGCTTAAATAGTTTTTACTTCTAGGTACCTATAAACAATGAAAGTAATACTAATAACAGTTAAATACCAACTAATGTAATTACTAGTTTTCATTTAACTTTCGAACTATTACTAGGTGCGATTAACTTGGCTAATAAGATTAATCTTGGCATCCTTTCCCTGGTTGAACTACCTTCTATGACCGACCCTTTATGGAAACTTGACAGCTTCTCTTATACCAGCTTTGGTTTTGACTGGATTACTATTACTGACGCTCGTATAAAAAAAAAAGCTATTAGCACCTATAATAAGTAAATCAAGAGGCAAGTGATCCAAATCAAGTGACTTTAGAGAAGAGCTAATCAAATGAATTTTTTAAATCAAGAAACTTGAAGCAAGAGAAAAAGGAGCCAGACAAGTGATTCTTTAAAAATAAGCAATTAGTTATAACAAAGAACTTAAATAGAACCAACAAAAAAGCCATGAGCTCCAGCTCAAACAAGGCAGTAGTGCCCCTTGTTCACTGCTGCTCAAATGCTCGCCCATTGAGGCACTCGATCGGCAATTTGCAATAGAGATAAATGTCTTCCAAGCCGAGACTTCCTAAACTGTTTGTGCTGCAACTCGCTCAGGAGCAACAGGGGAAAAAGGTCGAGTAACTAAGTTTACAATTTTTTCCTGTCATCTTCACTAATTTTGCCGAAGTCCATGTACAAACTTAGCAATAACCATCTTGTTTACCCAGGCAATTACACAAATCAGACACTTTAATCACATAGAAAAGAAAAATGGCTACAAACAAAAGGTGACTCGTAAACAGTCATTATCATAAAATGGTAGAAGTTAGTTCTTCACAAAATAAAAATTATCAGCATTATCACAATACTACACAAGAAATACTTTGACCAAACACTCTTTTCTGCTTACAAAAACCAAATGAAAAAAAAATAAAAATTTGATATACTTACTTTTATAAAAATACACGCAATTAATTATTATCAGTCGAATTTAAAATTTAAGCGAGACAAAACTAGGACTAGGAAAAGGGTTCCACCAACTTTGACACTGATTCCAGCATCTGAGAAGATATCGGAATCAGCAGCAAAATCAGCTTCGAGAGCGGGATGGTATCCGATAACACTTCAAAAAGAACATTGGTCCAGTGATGCTGCGTGTGCTCACCCAGACGATAATTCTGATCCAACGGCTTTGCAACTTTTCCCTTCGGCCGTGAACGTTTGGCAGACGACAATGAAAACTAAACATGAAGCGATGCAGTGATACAGATGAGGACGCCACTAGCTTGTGACATACACATTGTATTTATTTATTGTTGCTCATTTCATATTTATTTTTAACTATCGACCTCTGAACACTGTAAGTGAAGTTGAAAAGTTGCAAAAGCCCTGGGCGAGTGCATGCAGCATCTTGCAGTGTGTCGTGTTTATAAAGAACTCCTATACATGTATAAGGTTTATGTGTGTGTTTAAGAAATGAGGGACCCTATACTTCATTCTGGGCAAGGGGGTAGGGGGAATTATTGATTCAAAGTAGCGCATTGATCCAATATTTCTCTGATATTTAGATGACAGCTTCGATTTCTTTAACAACATTCTGCTCGTAATACGTTTTAATTATTTTTTCCATAAAGACGGAGCTGAATCTTTATCGACAAGTCAAATCCTACAAAATAAGTTTACAAAAAAAATTTTAAAAAATCAATCGACATACTAATCTTCTTGATAAAGTTAAACAGCAGGATAACTAATAAATGTACGACAGCACGATTAGTAATTTTTAAAACCAAATCAAAAGACGAGTTCTCTAGTTTTAAATTAAATTCTTTCACATGCATGCTAACTATCCCGTTATTTATTACATGTCACATGGTACATCGTACAAGTCTACACGCCTACAAGTCTGAATAAGTGAATACACCGGCACGCCTAGTAATTTTAACGATAATTTTAAGTTTATAAAGTGTGACTTCCTCAACAGTTCATCCCTGAAAATTTTAATAAAGAAAGTGACACCGGGGGTTCAGTTGGTTTCCTATCAGACTAGTATAATTTGGATCTTTATCGGGCAATGGCATTTTAACATTTAATTTGGTTAAAGGGGACTCTCTTAGTGCTAATGAAACAAATTGTACACTCGCAATTTAACGAAATGTTGAGACTACTGTCACACGTATTACATGGAAAAAATTTAATTTAAAGGGTCATTCTTGCTGCTAACAAATTGAAAAGTGTATTTCTAGGTTCAGTGTTTGAAGTCAATAGCAATTAAAACCGGAAAAGAATATAACCATTACTGTTTTTTGCCACATGTTTACTTGGCACGTTAAGTGGTAATGTACGACCTTTCTTGTTTGTATGCTTTTTGTCAGTTTTTGAATACCATCGACAGGCCTATTAATATGCACTTAAATTTTAATTTATTCTTATTTTGTACGTGCTTCTATCTTATATTTTGGTGCATTACGGTCACAATTGCTTTGCATTCATAATCAAATAAAATTTGCCTCTCCTTCTAAGAACATTATTTTCCAAATTTAACGAAAAATGTTTGCTACAAAAATTCAGAACTGGAGACATGCTGGACCGCACCAAAATAACCGTGATAAAAACAATTTTAGTCCAAGTATTATTTTCTTCAGACTTTTACGTCTTTAGAAAATGTGACAATAAATAATTACTATCAATTAATATAACGTAAGGCCAGAACCAGTTTGCAAAGCAAGGGTGAACCGATTTAAAATTATTTATAGTGTGAAACTTGTGCATTCGTCGACTATGTTATACCTCGAACTTGCTGTTCCAAGTTGGTTATAACTTCGACCGCCTGATGGAGGATGTTCAGTTTGGTCTGGGCTTTGTCGTTTTTCAGGTGTATCATACACATCCGCCCTAGTTCCTTGAACGCTTCGTTTATGTCTCGAACACGTATTCTGTGCCAAGAATGGACACAACACGCTCAAATTAATAAAATAAGCAAAAACAAATATCCAGAGCCACTAAAAAAAAAAAAGACTACTTTGAAAGTCTGTTACGACGCAAAAGAAGGGTAGGTAACCTGCACGTGGGTCCGCATACCACTTAATAGAAGGAAGGAAACTGTCTAATTTAATTGGTTTAGCTAGTCAAAGCTCTTCAAAAAGGAGGCTATTGTGCTTCATCGTATTAGAAAAAATACGGAAATGCCTTCAAAAGGATTCATACAGAAACATTCACTTGCATATCCAAATTATAATTTCCAGTTTTTCTAGGCTTGTAACAGAAATTCAAGGACTTTTTACAGTCATGACTAATTTAAATGTCTCCAACAATGTAAAAATCTTTTTAAAAAATGGTAAAATTAAACACTTGCATTAATTTGGCATTAAAAAAAGACAAAAACAACAGCAAAATAATAATAGTAGTTACCAAGGGGGGAAAAACCAGAGACATTCGTACTAACGCAAATAGCATTAATTACCGTATGAACACTGCTTCAAATACGTATAGAAAATAGATTGCCATACAAGTCAATGACTTTTTGAACGTTACATCGCACGTGTGTGTGACCAGATGTCTAGACATTTTAAATTTTTTTACTTTTTGAATTCCTGCTTTATAAAGAGGTTTGACAATGCTACGCATTGAATTGAAATTGACAAACTTGATCATACTTACCTCGTACATAAAACTTAACACTAGAAAATAAACATTTGCTACTTACTATTTGTCACAATTGAGATCGAGATATTGTTTAAAAATTTACTTAAGGTGTTTGCGAAGTGTTTTCTTCCAACTTTGTCCATCTATCTTGAATCTTTCTTTCTTTCACGAAAGAATACTCAAAGTGTAATGAATATTCTACAGATTTGATTTAGTTGTCCAATAGTGTTCCACTGTTCCTTGGCAAGCGAACAAGATTTTTTTTACCAAGCTTACCAGTTACTTACAATGATAAGAACACTAGGGTGATATCGAACAAAACTTCCAACATGAGAAATACCAAGCAGCAAATCTATCACCTATACCGACCAGCCAATGCACACGCTAACAGACACACAACAAGAATCTGGGACATTATAAAGGTTAGTTTCCCAACTGCAAATAATTTGCTACAGCCTATTCTTCAAAATGAGCATGATTAAAGACCATTGTAAAAGAAATGCCTAACTTCGATCCTGTAATAGTTGGCATGCTGACCTGCTGAAGATATGGTGTGTAAAGACGTCAATAGGTTTGACAGTAGAATTTTAACGACTTGCCAAATTTTAAACCAAGACACAGCCTAAGTGTAAGCCATTATGACTATTTTTTTTTTTACTAGCATAACTGGAGCTAGCCAATCACAGTGAAAGCTTACAGGTTTATCAGCCCTAAAGCAATAAGCAATTGGTTAACTGTTTGGCAAGTATATTTAACCCAATTCCAAATGACACGGACATGCACGTACTGACATGCACATTAAAAAAAAACTGAAACTATCTTAGCAAATTCCCTATCTCTAAAATGATGTTTGATGGCAGGTGAGGGCACAGCTTTGTAATGCCCACTTGTCTTCATGCAACTGTTGAAACAACGGAAATATAAGTAACCCTCGTTGACAGAAGAGAAAATTAAGTGAGCATTAACCAATGGAAAATTTCCAAATCGAGATAAAACGAACACGTGCCTAGTTAACAAACATGAACTTTGCAGAAGTTTGCAGTAGCTATACTGTTTCATTCAGTAAGAATATTTAACGTGTATGGATCAGTTTAGTAAATAACGGAAATTCTTCTTAAACGACAACAAATGAAGGCCTAGCATAGAAGTGTTAAAACTTGCAAACTGCAGCTTTTAAGTGATCCACTACAATTCTTTCATCCTCCGAAATAATGTGATGCTCCTTGTCAGAACCATATATAGATGGAATCTCCCGCTTCACCATACGAGCGTAAGAAAACCTGCGAGACAATGGTATGAACCGATTACTGTTCCACAGGTAAACAATGCACGTAAAAATTACTAGCTGAGAGTAAAAGTAAACAAAATAATACCAAAGTACACCTACTTTTACGTGCAGTCAACGCAAACGCGTTTTTCCGTCATTCTACTTACGACTTCTGGACTCCGCTTCCTAAATTTTAGATAAATTATCAACACGCACACATATTATGTTTGACTTAAGATTTCCAGCGTTATGTTATTCATTTTATTACATGCTTTATTGGTACACTTAAGATTACCAAGATGACCATAGGTCTTCTCACACATGCGAAATCTGTGAAAAGTAACTAAACATAAACATCACACATCAAAACAATAATAACAAAATCAAGTAGGTATGCGGGCGGCCGAATCGTGCAGGCTACGTTTTTTCTTTTTCTTTTGTGCCTGAACGGACTTGTCAAAAACCATTTAAATTTTGCTACAGAAATGACTATTGAAACTAATCAATTAATCGTTACTTTACGAATTAATAGCAACAAGCGAAGACAACACCCACCGCTCTCTTGCATTATTAGCCTGCCTCCGCTCCTTCTCACGCTCAGCTTTCATTTCCGGAGGATCATCCTCATCCGCACTGCTCGAGAGAAGCGACGATGAAAGGCTAAAGGTTAAACCACAAAGAAAAAAAAGAGACGTTCTAGCCGCAGATTTGGTAGAGGGGATAAAAACATCAAACCATAAATACTCGATTTCTGCCCACAACGAATACCACAGAGATCGCTGCAGAACACAGGTGCAACCACTGCCGCACCTGTTTTCTAAAACGCTCTCATTTGTGGTATGCGATCTGGACAGTCAAAGAGTTTTGATTTCCAGCTCTTGTCATGCTCTTCCTCATATAGCTGTACACAGCGTCTGAAACAAACAATTTAACAAAGCAATACACAAAATTCAAGCCTGATGCCACCAGCCTATGGTTTGAATAGATTTACCTTCTATATTCTCACAAGATGGATGCTTTCAACAGAAATTCTATACAAGCCGCAATAAACCAAAACGTTCACTAATACTGGCTTCACGCTACTAAATTTGTGTCATGTGGGCGGGCACTGAACAAGGCTCAATAGCCAGCCCGGGCCAGCTCATTTTGGGTATCACAATTAAAAATTCTTAGTGCAAAATTGGGCTGTATTCAGAAATCTGTTTGCTATTAGGCATTAGACTAAATACATGCCAATTTTACATAAACTTGGAATTTCCAATTTTCCCGCCAGGGTCAGCACCCATAAATAGCCAATCATCCAGTTCTTGCATCACTTCTCTGCACTCGTAGGGAGAAGAGAAGGAACCTATGTCAGCTTCGAAAAAATTTTCGCAATCAGCTTCTGTGCTTACGAGGTTCTCTTTTATTCTTGTTTTAAAACCTTCCTTTGTCCTTTTTCTTGTACGAGTTGGGAAACCATTGAAAGTGTTTTTAATGTTGACTTGTAGCTTTTGCTGAAAACTTTTCCTTGGTTGACAACAGCACGTAACCATCCCAAAACATGTTTTACTTTTGTTTGTACTTGTGCTTCTGCTGGCTTTTTGTATTCAACATTCATTTAGGTACTTCTTTCTCATTAATGAAAAACTACGCATATATTTTATTTCTTGGGAGCTGTATGCCAACTGAATCAAACAAACGCTCGCATAGATGAATGGCTCAGTTTTGCACCTTCCTATGCATTTTAGATGGAAATATATCTAGTAAATGTGATGGGAGGAGTAAACGGTGACCAGCTATCATTCAACATTGAAGCAAAACTACCATATGAAATAACGTTTAAAGAAATTGATGATGAACGATGAAGATTCATTTCTTACTCACTGTTTATGAAGGCAGGTTCAATATTGGACCTTCAAAGTTAACAGAAGCAAACATAATTTTGTAGCATTTAATTAAAGTTTCCACAGTTTCAACTGAAGAACAATCAAGGTCAGTTTGGAAAACCAGTTTCAGAATGATAGCACCCACAAACAACTATCTCCTGCTGAAGGCATCCATACAAAAATCTGTTGATCAAAACTTTCCACATATGACCTACACTGAATCCTTCTAAAAATCTTACAGTGCCCAATTTATCTTCCACGTTTTTATAACACTCGACTTTCTACAGTTTAATCCCGATACCTAAAAACAATTACCGTACATTCTCTTAAAGTTTAGAATTCTGGATTTAAAGCAATATAGATTGTTGCAGTGTTGGTCTCGCTTTTTAAAAACTACAGTTTTGGATTTGCAACAATGGCAGACCACTGTTCAACATAATATGTGGTGATTGATGATGTTAAATGGATTCACAAGTCAAACTCTGAATGGCCAGTGCAGTTTGAAACCCATGTGACTACTATTTACTGAGAGTTCTTGAAGATCACATTTACAACCCTAAACCTCGAAACCTAATGAACTGAAAACCAACACTTGTGCAGTTACCTAACAAACTCTCACTTATGTCGTTGATAATTTTGTTATCTGTTACTGGGAAAGTAACAGGGGTGTGCAATACTATTGAATTTTGATACCGGTACTTTCTTAGTGTCGGTAGTGGTGCCGACATTTAAAATTGGGTATCGAATTTTAGGTAGTATTGATGGTATAGAAAAGTATCAAACATTTTTTTTAGTATTGACGCATTAACGTTATCGGCAAAGAGATCTACACAACTTTAGGCCCATCTTTAATCATTACGAAGTTGTGAAGACTTGAATATTACGAGTTTTCCTTGAGTACTTCATCGGCTACCATCCATAAGTTCCTTTAATTCTCGAAGTATCTGTATCAAAAAGAGTATCGGTACCGAAAAAAGTATCAGTATCGAGAAAGCATCAGGCTCGACAAAGTATCGTGATACCAATACTTGGGATAATATTAGTAAAGTATCAGTATCAAGTTGAAAAACCTGGCATCGCTCACCCCTGCAATTTAAGAACCAAAGGGAAGGCCATACTGATCTCGTTTTTTATTACAAATAATACACGCATATGCAGTCTAATAAATTCAAAATGTCTAACCTTTAAAAGGACACATCGTTTTTGTTATTCTGGATTAAACTGTAGAAATTAAAACGTTATAGAAATAGTGAAAATAATGGAACATATCCTGTATAAAACGAATGACAATAAAGGTAAAACAAGAAAAACGATTCATAAAAGTCCGGATGGGGCTTGAGGAGGCATGTGGATTATACAACATAACTACTTCTTAATCGCAATAGATTCAATTCCGTTTTTTCCCCTGTTTATTGTAATGGGAAGAGGTGAACACAAGGCTGCCTGTACATTGTACAATGGTTATCAGCTCAAAGCCAACATTAAAAAAAAATCAAATCAAAGACAGATTTTTTAATGTGATGTGGTTGTTCAGTCACAAAAATGCTGAAAGCATGAAGCCACATTATGGCTACATTAAACAGATTTTTTTTCCATCAATCAAATCATATGCCAATAAATTACCCAAGAAGTTTGGTAGCCCAGAAACACTAATAACAGAATTTTTATTTAATTTGGAAGCCGTGACCCCGCTAACAAAGTAACATCTCAAAAATTTCGGTCATATTACGGTTTCATAAATAAAACTGATGCTTTAATTTTTACTTATTTTGCAATCATATTCTAAACAATTTAATAAATATTTGAGCAATTTTGTTGGAATTAGTCTCGCGAAAATTGTTAAATATCAATAATAATAATAAACTGCAATTTACAACCGGTTCCAAATTGTAGCCACTGTCAGTTGGAAATAGTAGTCTTGAACACCTAAAAATAATTGAATGGTACACCGGGAGAAATAATATCAATGTTAGTGCAGGAATAAAAATCAATGCTGCACTGGTTGCAATTAGAAAATAACAGAAATTACACAAAAGACAAGTAAAAATTCTTAATTCAGCCAACAGACTTACTTTTGCCATAATTCTACGCTACTGGCAAAACGGAATAAAACATTCCCTGAAGGATCAGTAGACAAAGAAATCAACCACTTACTATCGCGATCTCGACCGCTTGTTTCCTTTATGGACCGAGCTTGAGGTTGTCGTTGTTGTGGTACTGACAGTAGACGTAGTTGCTGGGGCAGCTATAGAATTTTTACTGTCGTCAGGTTCTTTCCGTTTCTCTGCTAAACGCTGTAATTTAATATCCCCATCTGTATCCGAGTGTTGTTCTCCTATCTGCCCTTGCAAACCTAACAAATGGAAGGGTGTACATTAATTATGGAATTACAATGCCAGATATTCAAAATTTGAAATAAATTATAATCTCAATCATCCGAACACCTCATCTGAACTCTTAACAAAGTTAACAAATTTGACATTTTTAAACCAAAAATGGAACATTATATTCGCTTTGTTTCTGGTTCTGACAGAAATCCTATTCGTAATCCGTATGTAGGGATGTGCGAGTAGAAATATTTTAATTCGAGTCGAGCCGAGCCGAGTTTGCAATAGCAGAATTGAGTATCAAGCCGAGTTCGAGTATTTGATGGAAATATTTTGTTTGCAAGTTTCCTTTTAATTTGTTAAAATAATACGAACAAAGATGGTGCTTAGTTTACTGTGTGGGTCATGGTTTTCCAGTTTTAAGGATATAACTTGAAAATGTTTTCAGTTATTGACTTTTAATCTGCACGACTGGAAAGCTCTCGTCGAGACGATCGATTTGTTATATTATAATGTCAAAATCGGTCAACAATTGACAAAGTTATCGCATTTTTGCCGGATTCGAGTTTTTCAAGCATGGACACGAGCAGCGAGCTGAGTTCGAGTACAAGTTTCATACTCGGCTCGGCTCCAAATTTTTGAGTATCGCACAATCCTACCTGTAGGATTAAGACAGACTTTGCCAAGCCCCAAGTAGTGAGAAATTACGTTTAGCTTAACGGACCAAGAATTATGCCTGTCACAAGACTTTTCATACATACAAGTGATTTACTTTTCGCTCTAATGATGTCAGGAATACCGCATATTGGCAAAAGTCTCTTTGGAAAGTGAAGCTGGGCAGTTTGCTTCAGCCCGTCACCTTTCTTTTTGTTTCGACATCAATTTCTTAACAATCGACTACTCTTTGTCAGAATTGGAAGTCCAGTCTCAGTAGGTACCAGTAGGATTGCAGGAACAACTGTCGGATTTCTACATTGTAGTAGATTTTCTTTGCTATGTATGCCCTTTAGTTTATCTAAATACCCCTTTGGCACCAGTTAGTGGACAATCGTTGGCACATCTTTGCAACGCATTAACCAACAAATTGTGAAACATCTACTGTAGTTTTTTCCAAGTAAAATCCAAGTTGGTTACTACTAAACAACAATTTTCATTTTTTTTAAATCACAAAATCAAGGAAATGGTAGATGCTCTCTTGTACTTACTGTATGAAGATGGTGCTTGCGATTGGTTTGCCGACGTACTTTCTTGACTCCGTAGCGTGCTGTCTGCTAACGGGTGTGGAGGAGGCTGCAAAAGAACGAACGTTTAAAATATAATCTGGATTAACACAACCGAGCAATTCTTCAGTTTTAATTTATTTATTTTAATGGAATATGGTTTCAATTTCTTTAAAATAACACAGCGATCCAAAAGATCGTCGTAGCAACAAAAATTGAATTAAGTGTGGATTTTTGAAGCCGAGTAAGCCAATAATTTTGCAACGTCTGTGTGTGTGCATGTGGTGAGGGGGCTTTACTTTTTTTCTTTTTCCCATAAGTTTTTTAACGAAAGAAGTCGCTCCGAGTAAAAATAGAGTAAAACTTTAGATTTTAAGGATTTCCAGGTATTAGTGAGTTTTTAGGTTGCTTCCAGGAATCGGAAATCGGCTGAAGTGAAGAATCAGCTAAAATGAGGAAAATAATCTCATTCATGTACCCGTTATTAAGACTTTTTATTAAGCCATCGGATATAGTTTATTTGTCTTTGTTTAATTGCTTAACCACTACCCATTGAATGTTGAATAACAGTTTAAACCCCTTTGCAACCAAATGAATCTCCCCTAAATTGGTTAAAACCTTAGTACTTAATGTCTCAAACATAAATTGAACGTCCTCTTTGAAATAAATCATAGAACCTGTGTGCGTCTCAGACAGACAAAACTGTAGACTTAAACCGAATGACACAATAGTAATGAATAGTTTCAGACATTGTGTCGATACTAACCAAATGTGTTTCAAGCGTCGTCAAGGAAGCAGAGTTAGGATAACTCGGTCGCATGCTACTGATGAGGCCATTGGAATGTGGGACGCCAAGGACAGAGTTGGCAGATACTGGAGGAGGCAGGCCATGGAGTGGAGGGCCTTCGGCGTGATTTCGCAAGACGTTGATCGCATCATCTAAATTTTCCTCCATGCGCGTCTGAAAAGGAATAGTGAAGAGTGACTAAATACCTCTATAATGTAGTTTTTTAAGCCCCCCTCCACAAAATACTTTTTCTAGTACCATGCAAGTTGGCTTATAAATAAAAAAAATTATTTTTTTAATCCCACCCACCACAACCGGAATGTTGCCAATTGACAATAACACTAGTGCTAACAATACAAGGCTTGCAATACACACTCCACAGAAACTGATCTCAGCTGCGCAACTGCCAATCGAGTCAAAGCGCGACATATCAGAAAGTACCAACTGTTAAACACAGCCTGAAGATGCGAGGTAATACCTGGCGAAAATTAGTCAAAAATGTACAAACCTGCGTAGTTGGAAAGTTTTACCTTTTAGAAGCATTTTGTAAGGTTGAACTATATCACATCCTAATTGTGCTAAGAATAGGCGACCCTTTTAAGGCTTGTATGACAAGGAATGAAATTTGGATATTTGCCAGGATATTTCAGAAATGGTATTTTGTTTCACACCTATAGTTTTTTTTTTAAAGAAACTATTACAGTCGTTATAAGTTTTGTGTATACCTCGTCTTTACTAATACCCCAAGAGCATCTTCATAAATATGTTCTGACTCTTAAATTTGTTTTCTCGCCAATCGAACAATTGCCAGCCAAAGTATTAGAAAATTTACTTCCCAGTATATAACGACAGATAAGCCCAGCAACTCGCAATATACTTCCTAACATCATTACTTTGTATATATCAACTAATGAATGAGCCCAACATGTATTTCCTATCAAGTAGTCTACAACTTGACTTTTACATGACTTTTTACTAAAACATGGTATAAATATAGTGGCTACGGCACCAACCTGTGTCGTCGTCTGCTAACGAAGATAGCAAGAGCTAACAACGATTTAAAGCCCTTTTTAGAAGAGCCTGAGGAAGATGGGACTGAAATATAACATCTTTTCGTCATACAGCCTATCGAAAATACGCGAAATACGATTGTGCATTTCCTATTTTGAATTTGAGGGTTACTTGTAAAAATCTGAACTTTCGACATTCAAAGTACACGAGGGTATAAATATATTTGGGAGAAAACAAATATGCAAGTAGAACTGACTCAACTGGTAATAATCCACAAATGTTCAGCGGTTAATTTTGTTTCTCCCACAAAGTCGTAACATACAAATAGGGTACACATAAGTTCTTTTTGGCCTGAAGAAGATCCACAAACATGGACTAAAAATTCCTCATCATAATGACAAATTTAGTATAATAAACACATTTACAAATTTTCAAACGAAAACAACTACAGTACATGAAGTCAAACCATGAAAACCTTTCGTTTGAGACGGCATATTAGGCTACTTTATCCGTCACAGACACAAACACTGAGAATAATATACAGTTTGAATATGAACTTCTTGATATCAAAATTCACTTTCCTGACAAGCACAAAACAGATATCAAGCCATCTTCTTTTCAGCAGATGCGATGGAAACTTACTAACGCTTTAAAATTTAGTGAACTGCATAACTGATAGTGTGTCAATCCATGTTGATACAAGCCAAAAAAATCTCAAAAACTACAACCATAATAGTATCAGAAACTTTTGACAAACCATGTCTGTTAGATTGATTTCACAGTTCGTTTGTCTTCTTTCACAATCGTTCTGTATTACATCACCTATTCGATGTAGATTCAAACTTATTTGAATTTACATCAGACTAATGATGTAATAGAAAACTATCTAAACCATGAAGGTTTGGCCTAAAGAAGACAAAGGAACCGTGAATTCAATCTAACAGACTTGGTTTGCCGAAAATTGTCCATTCTAGTACGGTGTAGCTTTTGAGGTGTGTGTGACGTGTATCTACACGAATTTTCAATTTCAAAGTAAAATGCCGCACAGCTTTTTTTTTTAGTCGTTCCTATCAAACAAACAATTCATTACAAATTTTACGCAATTCTAATCACACATGCAAATACTTTACCTCAGCCGATTCACAGAGGATGTGCATCGGACCGAGCCTGTCTTCCATTCTATTGGGCTGAGGTAAAAACAAGAAAGGAAGGGGGACACACCATTAGTCCAGTGCTTACATGCAAATTCCATGCTGCGTGCAAATTTAATTATTAATAGTCTCAACTTTTTAGTGGGGACACATGTTTTACGCAACTGCACAATTTCAGCAATTTTTTCTACTGTTCACTTTTAAATTCCATTAAATACAGTAATCAGTGTATGGGCTACATATCACAGGTCTCAACTCTTAAGTGCAATCATTGTTGCATGTTTTATGTGCCTGTAAATTAATTCTTTGGTTTACAGGCACATGCGAGTGCCTTACATTATCGCGGGTCAAAATTTTTTATCCGAATCTTGGTCCACCCACTAATAATGACATTTTCTCCAAATTTTGACCGATTTCGACATTCCAGTACATCATTTTAACCGATTGAAACGAGCTTTTCAATGGTGCTAATTTCAAGCCTCTAGCTAAAACCACAAAGAAGTTATTTTGCAAAAACTAAAAAAATACTGAATACTAGACGACAAATAACTTGATAGCAAAATATTATATATTTATAGGCTTGCTACATAGCCTACTCTTTCAGCTTTGAGCGAGGTTCATGTCGAAGAAATGTGGTCAGTTAAATAAAATAAAAAATAAAATAAAATGCCAGGTTGCCTTGTGCGTCAATTTACAACCCCGCCCGTAAACCAAACTACTTTTTTTGCATGGCGTTATTTTCTTTTTTTTTATTATTGGTACTTAGGTCAGTCTCGCACCCCCCTGCTCCCTGTTCCACTATGCTAGGCTGCAGAAATGCTGCTTCGTTTGCTGCAGAAATTGTCATGGAAAACAAGTGTCTCTACCATTTGGTAACAAAACTTCAAGACACCAAACACTAAAAATATTTGAGCCCACAAGAGTGACAGTGCAACCAGCTCGACAATTTTATTGACAAGGACAGTGTAAGGATTAAGTGTCGCAGTATACCCAACCTAAGTATGGACAACATATAACAACACAGTCAAATAAATACAGAGTATAGCTTTTTCAAATATCACCAAATGCCAAAATGAATTTTCGGCGGATACACAAGTTCTTGGCAAATTTCGGATGTATACAACATTCATGCTTTGAACACCAAAAGTTCATAAAAATG